>JAHFWJ010000499.1:0-23644 GCA_028555115.1 Himalopsyche japonica
ATATATATATATATAGTCAGACTTTGTATTAACATTAAACATATTTAAAAGTGTGGCATGAATCTTACACCTTCTAACATAACCGCAATTTTATCAAATATAAATCATCACCTTAATGTGACATGAAAAGCTTCCGTCCTATACAACTGCATGGAGCAATTTTCATTTGGTACTAAAAAATGATTGTACTGTAATTATCTCATCACGCTATTTTTTTTGAATCTGTTTTGTAACATTTAATTACATATAATACCTCGCATTGTTCTCCCGTTATGTATTTATTTCTATTATCAAATATGAGAATGTGAATGGTTGACATATTATTTGGGTCGGAAATTATTTAATAAAAACACGTAATTTAATTTATTATCTGGAAATAAAACAAAATTCATCGTTTCGTATACATTATAACGGTTGAACATATTGGAATGAGGTATAAATACATTATTTTACACTAAATATTTCCCCTCTTTAGAAAAACACAATTTCTTTTATTTTCAATTTACCCAATATGTTGTTCACGGAGAACGCTGATAAGGGTTTGTTAGTAAAACAAAATATCTTTGATTCTAATAGTTTTTTTGTAATTATAAATTTACCATGCAATATTAACAAAATATGTTTACATAATAAAAATGGTACTTCACTGTAGATGTAAATAGATATTTTTTGAGGGTTATTCTTTTATTACATGGTGAAAAAATAGCAATGTATTTTAGTTCTACAAAATTATTTTTAACAAATATAGTTGATAGCTATTTCGGCTCACGCCATCGTCAGAACTATGCTAAAACTAAAATTTGCTTATCTATATATGGCTGTGCAGAAAAGGCACACAACACATCCTCTCTCCTGTTCCAACGGCCTAGCTTGTTACTTTAACACAATGACACTAAATTTTCAAAATTCTAAATGAAACAATAGGTGTCTATGACAATAAGATTATATGTGAGACGGAAGTGGTCCTTCTGGGAGCAAATCAGACCACCCCTTTGTACAACGGCTGGACAAGTGGCGATACTATTATGTTAGTTTGTTCGTTAAGAATCCTTTGTGATAATTGGTGTCTATTGATTTCCAGCTGTTCCAAAGCCGTCATTCTCCGACCCTTACTACAAAGATGCAAACAATTCTATATAAATATTCTTTTATTCATTATATTGATCATACCAATGCTTCCGTTTTTATTGCAGTCCCTGAAGGTGGTGCTGGAATGCCACCCCAGCATTTACCGCCGCCCCCATTGCAGCTACCGCCCCAGCTGGTGCTGTCAGAGCTTCCTGAGCCTCCGATTGCCCTTTCGGAGATCGGCCCGATTCCTCCGCCGCCTATGTTCAGTTCGCCAAGTCCCACCTCTTTAGCTAGACAAAAGGCGATGCCGGTCAGCGGAGGAATTGGAAACCTTCTCAATGCTGTACCTCACGATCTCTCGGGATACGACTACGACGGTGAGATATATTATCTATTATATTTTTTCTCTACCATCTTTAATTGTGCATTTGTTCAGATTATTTGATGGGTAACGAATTGATTTTTAAACGTAATACTTTCAAGTAACATATAGCTAATTTATGATATCGACTGAAGGTGCTTGATGGAATTTCAATATCAAATTTGAATTGTTACAATGTTGTACGATTCTACATGTTTTGTCACTAACGACCCGGGTTTCGCCCTTCGGCATCTAAATCTTTGTTGCATCCGTGTGATGGAATGCCTGAAGATGCCGAAGGGCGAAACCCGGGTCGTTAGTGACAAAACATGTGGAATCGTACAAAATTGTAACAATTCAAATTTAAATTTGATCTAGCGAATTGTTTTAATATCTATTTATATCCAAAAAAAATATCTTTTTTTTTTCCTTCAAAATTTTCCTGATTGCTAATTTTTATATTATAAAAAATGCAATGTTTGAAATCACTTCAATTGCCCTTTCTTGTTAGTTTTGTTTAATTATGACGCAAGCTAGATTCTCCTCACTGATGATTAGGTTTTTTCAATTGCATACATAATACAATTTTTTGTAGACAATAGCTGTGATTTAAATCTAAGAGAGATTTTGGTAAATAATAAGAAAAACTGGAAACTGGAACAGATCTCTAAATATTCATTTTTTATTTTATTTGTGTTGTTTGATATGTAGCATTGTGTTTTGTTTCAGCAGACCAAGATGAGGTCTTAGGAATGGTGGACGACATGGACTCTGAACCGGAGGACATTCCGCAGCACCAGCAGCATCTTGGCAGGCTTCGGCAGCCGGATCCCACTATCGATACGTCACGTGTGGAAGAAATTCCAACTAAAGAACCCAAGTTTAATGCGGTGCCGCTTAAGTCGGCTTTGAAGAAACGAGGGTCCGGTGGCGCCGGCAGCGGTGGATCGGGACCTGGCACTCCAACACAGGAAGGAAGACCACTAGCCCAGCGGCAGGATCAACTTCATGCCAGTTTCAAGTGTGTATTAAATTAATCATTCTTATCTATTCATCGAGTTGACTTAGGTGTTCTATATTTATTACTTCCATTCTACAACAAAGAAAAAAAAATTATTGATTGAGGAAGTTGAGATAAAAGTAATTGTGACAATCAAAAACGAAAAACTCAGATTTAGTTTTTGAGATCAATTCTTTTTAGATATAATATTTAATTATTGGTAGTATGAAATTATACTTAAATAAATAAAACATGATTTGCTCAGTACTACTCTCAAACATCACTATCGTTATCAACTGAAGTTGATAATGCTCCTGCTGAATGAAATTGTTTCTAATTATTTTTATTAAAAACGGAAATGGTACAAAATGAGCTCTAATCATTATAATATTAAGTTTATTTCCTTATTTTTCTCAAGTTTGTTGTCAACAATGTTTTTTTTTAAGATTTGATCCTTAGAGATACAATTTTCAAAATGCCTTAGTGTTTTTTCTCCATTTGTGAATAGGGAAAAAAGTTTGTTTAAGAATAAAGTTGACATGATTCTTTTTCAATTTAAATTATGCCATTTGTATGTCTTTCTGGTTTTCACTTGCTTTTATGTCAAAGTACACCTGTCATAGTTTTTCACGCAATCAAATTCATTAATTCACAAAGAAGCTCATAATTGTTTTCCTTGTACTTAGATTTAACTCAATTTCCCTTTACAAGCAACCTCGTCTCCTTATGCATGATGACTCTGTAACTAATATTATTTTAAACAAAAATTTCTCTTATATTTCTGCCGCTTTTACCAGAAGGCCCCCACCAAGGCCGAGGATAAGAATCTGGTAAATCTCTATGGAAAAGTTAATACATAAATCACTATCATTGCTTACTCTCATACAAATCATCCAAAAGCAATAATCAAGGCAGATCAACATTCGACGACTAAACAAAGTGCTCTATATTATGTTAACCTTAACTTCTTTATAATACAGTTTTCATTTGACTGTGTTACAATGTAATAATGTGAATAAAATTATCTATCAGCATTGAATGTGAATTTGCTAAATTGTCTTGAATTTGAATTGTTGAAACTTTGTAGGATTCCACATGTTTTGTCACTAACGACACACTAATTACACGGATGTAACAGAACTGACAGTTATTGATATTGAAATTCCATCAAGCACTTTCAGTTGATATCATAAATTAAAATGTCTTGCCTATGAAGATTATTTTTCGAAGGCTTCTTATTCCAGATTTTTGTAATCAAATCCTTAAATGTGAATCAAAAGACATGGATGTCATCAATATATCAAAAATATTCTGCATTACAATTGTAACTTCGCTCTCATTTGATAAAATGATCTTTAAGATTTATGAAAGGGACCTTGAATAGTTTTCTTTCCATTATGGGCACAATAAGATTATCTATCTTTTTACCATCCCCATCCCCCAATAAGGAGGCTGTGTAACTAACTTACAACCATTTCTTAATATATAATGTCTTTGAACCCACCTAGATGTCCATAAACCATGTTGGAAGTAGAGTACCCATTTAATATTTCATAAAAAACAAATTATTCATCAAGAATATTTGTGTACATAAAATCTTCAACGCTTCATAATAATAAATCTTTACGTAGGTATTTTGAAGTGTAAATTGGCTCTGTGCCAATATGTCTATGGCATAATCATTAACTTGTAATACTTTCCCACGCCCTTGAAATCGAGTACCACTCCACTTCAAGGTTTTCAACTGCAATCTCCCAACGCGCTCGACTTATCTATCGGCTCAATCTGAATTGCAAAGTGTTGCCATCATGGAAGATATAAAAAAAAACCTATTCAATAATAGTAGCACATAGTACACAGCTTGGCACTGTGCCACGACTTGTCAAAGACTTCAAACTGGAATTGAGTCAAGCCATATGCTCGTTTGAAAATTTGCATGTTTGTTATTTCTGTTAGTACAGCTCCACAACAGTGAAATCTCCAACACATGGCATGCACTGCGGTGTAAATATTTTGATAGATTTGTAAGATTACTATTATAACAAATTTGTGAAGTTGGATAATATTCTTGTTTCAATATTAGTTGCTGATTAAACTCAAATATATTTTTCCTTGGATGCTTCAATTTCTGACAGTTTTGGTCATTGTTCATTCAATGAGTCTTGATTTATATTCAGTCAAAAATCAGTTGAATTTATAGGCAAAATTACCATTGCTTTTTCAAAATTTTTAAGAAATGTTAGTTTGTATTTTATTAAAGCATGAAATAATTACTGTATTTGGAGTAAAAAGCATTTGATTTTAGCAATGCTATAATATATATATGCATTGAGTGTAATTTGTAAAGCAATGAATATTATATACTTTTCTACATTGATTTCAATTCCGGTTTTAATTCTAGATGAGCACACAATAGCAGGTGCATTGTTTCATTATTTGTACTGCTGGTTTCATCTGCAGGATCATCTGGTAGAGTTCTTTATATACCATTTGAAATATCTTACGCTTATTATTATTATAAAATTTCAGCAGTCGACCTGTGCGGTTAGCATGCGCTTTAGAAAACAAGGAGAATGCTCGTCCATATATCATCAGAGAAGATAATCAAAACAACATGGGATTGGATGGAGTCCACTATCGCGAAGATCACGGAAACGACAATGATCGTATTGCAGCGAAGATCGCTCGCAAAGAGAGCCTCAACATTAAACTGGCACTGAGGCCCGACAGACAGGAACTCATTAATAGGTATGTTACATGCGGTTTTAAATTATTTGTAGTGAGTGTGTATTCAATTAGGTAAAATTTTGGGTTGTAAAAACCAACGGTGAAGGTGAGGTTTGCTAAGGATAGTTTTATAAATTGCGACATTTATAAAGAATATTAATTTTTTGGTAAATATAACCCTTTTTTATATATCATCTATCTTAACAATATATTATCATATCACATTACCGAGATAGACCAATACTTTATCTAATAATTTAATCGAATTGGCTAGAAAGGTATTTATAGTAATCCGTTTTGTACTTTTAACAGAGCTTTGACTGTGTACGCAGAGAGAAAAAAAGGATAAAGCTTTGTGATAAAAATAAGCACTAAACAACTCTATGTTAAAATATCTGGCAACTCTTTCTTTTTACCAATTGCAGATTCAATTTACAGCGTGTGGTTTTGTTAACACCGTGGCTTAAAATGGAATGGAAATTAGACAATTTGATGTAGGTAAAAGCTCATGTACTTGAATGGACAATTTTTTTTTGTTCTTGAGGATGTTTTGATGTCGGTCATTATAATTGCCGATCGAGTGGGTGGTCGAGCTGTCCGCTGCACTTACTAGACTAATTTAGCAATCTGTCTGACTTGTATGTTTTTATTGTACGAGGGCTATTTGTGTGTAGGCCGATTCGCACTCACATTATCCACGGGTCGATGTGTCACGGTGACAGTTTATTTTTGCCGCACTGATTCAGTTCTGAAAGCTAAGCGTCCGTACGGGTGTGAGTGCGTTAGCTATTACCGGCCGGCTGAGACAGTTGTGTCACTGTGGCATTCCGATCATTTGATTTTGACCCACATAACTGAAATAACGCTTCTGAGAGATTTGTTTTTTTTTTTTTTTTTTCTGTTACCGTCTATATTATCTAGACCCCACGATTTCAATGCATCAGCTGTTTGATTCTATCTTCGGATTGATGTGTGAAAAGTGTGTTTTATGCTTATGTTTTGCCATACATAACAGCTTTTATTACTTATCATAGATTACTTCAACCTGTTCACTCTTTTTTCAATTTTCTTCTTCAATCTTTTCTTGCAACCGATCCTTTCTTTGAATATCCGATGGTTTGTTTTTGAAAATGAGGTAGTTTATTTTATTTTTCAATTTTATTCAACACATGTGTTCCGAATTTTTCCTTATACGATAATATATAACAATACATTATTGAATTCGTTTTTCTCGATTGCTTGAATTATATTTTTATTTACCATGTAAAATATGAAGAATTGCCGAATGGATAAGAACTCATTTTGGACTAATGCAGTTAATTTACAAAGCCATTTTTCTTATTGCAAATCGGCCACTGAACTTTTGTGGCTTTTTTTTTAATTTATAATTTTATTCATTAAAAATAAATCAGACATTCTTTCAACTTCTTTTTTAGAATTTCTGTATTATTTATAGACAGACTTTAATTTTTATTTTGTTATTGTAATAGTTATAAAAGTCTTTAATTATTTGTCCTGAAATAAGATGGTAGTGATATTGACAAAGATTTTTGAGAAATATCGTAATTATTACATTAAAAAAAACAGTATATATCGTTTCATACACATTAGGTTTATCAGAGCTAATTATCTACTGATTTGATGTTTCTAATTTGGACGTGTCATGTTTCAGGAACATTCTGGTGCTGCAGAGTGATAACGAGCGACAAGAGTCATGGGAGGCTATCGGCGCACGACTCATCCGCCGACTCTCCATGCGACCTACACCTGAAGAACTTGTTGATAGAAATATTCTTAAAAGTGAGTATTTTGAGTGAGATGTACTTATTCAAAAAAAATATATCTTTTTCAAGTTTGATCAGCATTTAAACTGCCATGCTTTCTATGTGACTTTACTGAAAAAAAAAGGAAGTATTGTATTTTTCACAAAAGATATCTTTTAATGCATCAGAACAGAAGTAGGTTATGTGGCAGTTTGTTTTGAACCATGAGTTTGATACAGCTTGACTTATTGAAACAATAATTTTTTTATGTGAGTGGAGTGTTCAATTTAGGAAATGTCAACCTTTGACAATCTCAATGAACTAGATTATAAGAATAAATGATTACCGTGTTTCCATCGATAATAACTTCTAAAACATGAATCAAAAATTTATAGCTATTAAATATTGATTTTCTACCACAATGAAAACTTAACCAAAAAATGTCTGATTTAAGCTCAAACTCCTGCTGAGGAAAGGAAGCAACGAGAAGAAAAGAAGAGGTATTTACTCCGCAAACTAAGCTTCCGACCAACTGTTGAAGAACTCAAAGAGAAGAAAATCATTAGATTTAATGATTATATAGAAGTGACTCAAGCTCATGACTACGACAGGTAATAGAGTTGCCCTTAACCTTTATATGCTTAAATACTAATCATAATTATCATTGAGTTATTCTCATTCTTTGTAAGCTTCAGTTACTCTCAATAATGGTTCATTTTTACTCTGAAAATACGAGACAAAATCATTTGCTAATGGGTCGATTATCCTTTGATAAATATTAGTCACACCCAATTAACATTATTGTTTTTGATGTTCTCATTTTGATTATTTTTTAGACGAGCTGATAAACCTTGGACAAGATTGACTCCCCGCGACAAGGCAGCCATTCGAAAGGAATTGAATGAATTTAAAAGCTCAGAGATGGCAGTCCACGAAGAGAGTCGACACCTCACAAGGTTTGCTTCGCTAATTTTGCCATTAAATGTATATTTACATCTTCAAGACAAATTACGAAAATATTAGGAAAATTGAGATCAGAAATATCTTGCATTAATTAATATTCTCAACTTGCATTTGATCTACAACTTACTTTACCTAAAATATTTTACTAATTTCAATACAATTATTTGAGAGTGGATATTGATCGTTTTTTGATAATATAGAACCATAGACATAAGTAATTAGCTAGTTAGCCGTTCTTCTAAAAATATCCCCGATAAGAAACCTTGATTACAATCCCATTAGCTTCAGTGAGAAAGTTAAAACTTTAAAAAGAAAATATATGTATTTTTGATGTCTTTCTATTTCAGATTTCATCGACCCTGACAGATGCGCGGGTTAAGACAGTTCAGCGGTCGAGAATTGATGTGTCGAGCGGGCGGGTACAAGTGCTGCCGAGGCGCCTGACCTTTCATCGGCTGGCCGTTCTCCGCCCGCACGACTCCCGCACAAAGCCAAAAGTCACCGACTCGCACCCACCATTTGGAAAGTTGTCATCCCCTGGCCCGGGCACGCACAACGCGTTCTGGGCTCACGGCACTCAAGATTCATCGTCGCACACTTTTCCACGGTTCACGTTGAAGTAGCTCTCTGCTGCTGACGCTCCGTCTCATCGTCATCCTCTCGAGTGTACATCTCCGACGGCCGGGTCTCGGAAAGACGTCTGTTGGATTTAGTGTCTTCCTTTTCTTGATCAGCTCGCTCGGGTCGCCGGGTTCATTCTTCATTCTGACCCCCGTTCAATTGTCTCATTTTCTAAACAGGGTGAATGTTTTGTATCCATTATCTAGCGCACCGCAGATATCCCCATCCGCTGATATTTCAAACTGTCTGAACTCTTTCTGATCGTGCTGTAGTGTCGCTGAATATTAACAATATGTTCGGTTACTTGTGAGTTTCTTTTTTATGATACTTGACAATTTTGTTCATAATGTGGTCTTCTATTTTATGGAAGATGTTGGTGGTAAGTGATTTTCTTGAGAAGTTACGAGCCAAAGCTGTGAATATAAATGAGAACATTTTTTTTAATAATCTAGCTATGTTTATATATATATTTTTCATTATTTGCAATCTCTAGGTAAATATCTTGTTTAGTTTATTTATTTTCAGGCTCTTGTTATTTTCATGTGTACAGACCTGGCATATTGTGAAATCTTCATTAGTTTTTCATCCATGTGAGTAATTACTTGTCGAGAGTACTCTGCATAAACCAGGCTTAAAAAATGTTAAATGCTTCCTTACCTCAATTATATTTTATATCCATTCTATTTAATACCTTGCAATATGCTTGCTGAATATTTTGTTACTTTCGACATTCACATTACATTCATCTATGTCTGAATTAAATGTCATTTCTGACAAATAATTTAATAACTTTTATTAGCTATACTCAATCTAATATAATTTATTATTGTATTTTGAAATGCTTTCTCATTTTACACTATTTATTGTTTTGAAAGAGTCAGCTTGAAATCTTAAATCTTATAATTGACACTGTTTTATATTAATGGTCTAACAATCCCTAAAATGAATTGATGAATTGTTATTTAAAGTTACCTTAAAGTAAAGGGCATTTAATAAATCCTTCTTTTTTGTTTATTATTACGTATTTCATTGTCATTGTGAAAATGAAATAAATTATGTTTTTGATTTGGTGCATATTAATATAAAAATGTTTTGGACTTTTTAAAATATTGTTATGTTTTATTTCATTGTTTTTTTTTTTTTTGTATATCTACTGTCAATCAGTAATAACTGAATATTGAGTTATATGATAATAATCAATCTAATTAATATCCATTGATTGTAAAATAATGAAGTGATATACATACACATTTAGAAATAAATAAAATATATATAAAATGAAAATATTTTATCTTAGTTTTATGTAAAACGATAAATAATGTAATAGTGCATTAAATATGTTGGTGGTTACCGCATTTTGTGGGCAAAGGGGGTGCCTTTTATTTTAATGTCTTCAACATCATTGAAATTATTCTATTAGTTTCAAATGACATCATGTTTCTTTTTACTATCATTTCTTATGTTTCAAATATATTATCATGTCCTATTTTAACATTGACGATTAATCAAACTTTCATCAAGGCAAGACGCTCAGACCGTCACAAATATTAATGTTTTCTTTCCAAAAGATTGTGATAATGTTGCATTTTATTACATTTTCTTAAAATCTCTTTTATCATATAACAGTTGAATATCGTTAGTTTTTCATTCTTATATTAACATACCGTTGAATAATAATACTTGAATTACAATAAAATTGGAATTGTCTGCGACCACTTGTAGATATGTCTGCTTTATTTTGAAAAATTTTGTAGTTGATTATTTTTACTATATTTCAATTTGTGACCATTTTCTTACGAAGCTTACATATTAAATTACTTTAACATGTTGAGACCCCCAATGTTTGGACTATGTATTTTAGATATTGGTAGATGAATGAACAAAATATAATATTTAATGTAGAAAATATCAAACCTTAACACAAAACGGGTGATAGTCGAAGCCTCAATTTTATGATTGGATTTGCACTTTTCAAAGATCTTTCTTTTTGCGAACCGATAAGGCCGCGAGGTCCCGATTACGCTTCGCCTCTTCCTGACTATCATCACCGCAGAAAACATTCATCAGCAATATGAAAAGAACTGTTGCGACAGCAGCAAATTTTGCCATTATGTTGTCATCCGCGATGTTTCGTAATATCGCTCTGTCGGACCTTATAAAGAAAAAAATTGAGACTTTTATAAATTCGACTCTAGCGTGGGATCATTGGTGACATGTTCATAGCTTTAAGTGAATATTCAAAACGTAAAAACTAATAAATAAATATTTTTATTTTAATTAGACAGTATTAATTCAACATTCAAAAGATATTAAGAGATATTGAATTAGATCTCACAAGATATAGGATCATTGTAAATGAGATTGTAAGAAGCTTTTGTTTATATTGACATTTGTTGGATGAATAATAGTAATAATTATATTAATAATAATTTTAGTGTACTTTGTGCTAGAATATTTTTACATTAAGAATTACAATGTGATACATTATGTTGCGTGATGGAATGCAGTGTAACATGTGCTGGGAACTGATGCACTCTCCTGGAAATTTAACCACCCGCTTGTTCTTTCCCATTTGTTCATAAACATCTATTTTTATTTTCACATTTCAGTAAAACCTGTGAAAGCGAATTATTAAATATTTTTCAACGTATAATATTGAGATTTCATTTATGATTTGTGCATATCTTCCGGTAGAATGTCTAGTTGAACTTATTTGTCAACTGAATTCTTTGATTTTTGACAGTAGATGCAATTTTCAACCGAATCGTTTCATTCCACTTAACGCAATATATTCAATAATGTAGTTCTGTTCTGCGAACAAAAAGCTCACTAATTTCATTCAACCTAAAGGCCATTGTAAATAATGTGCAGGCAAATTATATAAATAGAATATACAAATATGTGCTTTTATTGAATGTTTTCTTACATATTATTAATATGCTGAACGAAAAAAAAGCAATTTGTACAGCACATTGCAATGATTGGTGCATATCATGTGTTGTGAAAAAATAATGGCAGGTAAAGGAAATGAACTTAAAACGGTTGATGGCAAATGAGTAATTTTCATGAAACTTCATTTTAGTAAATCATGTTCAATTTTAAAATATTATTGTTACTTTTTCTTTGTAATCATCGAAAACCATTTTGAATTAGAGTACTCCCAATATTATTTTCAATCTATATGGTGATATTCAAACATTCTGCAGATTTATCAGTTTTTTACAAAAATATTTCACGTTACCATATTATGATCCAACTTTGCTATTCTTTGACAAATAAAACATTATCTTTATAAAATTGGAAAAACTGTTTCATATGTTAAAGGTCTACCTTAGGTTGATAATATGAAGTTATGGAATTAAAATTAATATCATAAAACGCAATTACCATTAATATATATGAATATGACTTCTCAAAAAATGTGCATAAAACTTCGTTGTTACACTACAATTATGTTAAAAATGATTTTCTTCTTTATCGCCAATTAAAATTGATAGGGCTTTGTATAAATTAAAAAAAAACAAAAATGGGTTTCAGGTAGTGACCCTGTAATATTTTTAACCTGAAGTCTTGGGTCAAGAGAGGCCCCAGTTACTAATAACCCAATAAGACCTCTACGACCCAATAAGACCTCTAATGTATGGTTGCAGTTATCCAAAATGATTGATTACATATTATCTAAAAGCTGGGTTAATAAAAATAAATGTTCAACCAGACTCTGTTTTTACTATAAATATCATAAATACAAGTTGAACTGCCTGCCACGATATACGTAAAGTTGTTTAATATGTAATCTAAGAAAATACTTGAAGTCGAACAAATAATTTATATATGTCACCAAAATTTCATGGCTGACTACTAAAATAAATTAAAATTGAACAAACTATTATATGCAAGATATTTTTAAATAATTGTAGCATTTCATGATCATTGTGATCTGGTGGGCATACTTTTTTGAAGTTTTTTGGAAATTGGATTGATTCAAAATGTGTGCGAGAGTTGATATGTATGGACCGACAAACACTCCAGTGTGTGTGTGTGTGTGCCATGTTTCCGAAACCTAGCAATGTTGACTGTTCTGAAAATAAATACCTAAATAAATAATTATTAATTATTAATGTTTGCTTTTATCCAAATTTTTGCGCATTTCCAATCAAAAATGTTTTTTGACGGTTTCATGTTGCTTTAAAGTTCTGGATACTAAAACAATATTAACTTCTGTACATACTCAACCGAAAAGAAAATTTTGTTTTGCACTATCGATAAATACACAAACCTTTATTGATATTGACTGTTTATTTTCCCCCATTCTAAAACGAAAGTTTTTCCTACTCCTTAATGAGAAAAGTAAGTATTGAATTGATCTGAAAAATGATACAGATATTGCTGATTTCAAAGAAAGTGTATTACTACAAACCTTATAAAGCTGATACATTGATGCAAATTATATTCAATAGAAGAAGACATATACAACACATTAACTAATGTAATGCAGACTAGAACTTATTTAATATATACATTATTTCTGAATGATATATTAAATAAGTTATTAGTATTTATGAATGATAATTGCTAATATGGACTGCTAACATATTGCTAATGGAGTATCTTGAAAGCAGTAGTTAGATACAATAGTAGTTTGGAAAGACTGGCAGCAAGTATGTTCTTTTTCTATGATGGTGTAAAGAGCATATAGCATGACTGGCGGGCTCAAACTATTACACTTCAAAAAAATTACTTATTTTCAAAGCTATAATTTCTAACTGACCTAAAAAGAATAAAAGAGGTCAATTCTGATTTAGAAAGAAATAATTGAAGAGATTGAGAAAAGATATTTATGGTAAGCTTTCTGTTCCTTTTTTTTACCCATTATGAAAAAAGATATATTTTGTCAGATAATATAAATTTTGAAAAAAAATCATGCTATAAATTTTCATAAAATATTAATTTACAGTTCATTCATTCAAAAGTTTCTTTTACAAGGTGTCACTTAATTTTGGAATTCGACCTGCGAAAGTTGAACTCCCACAACCAAATAGACAAAGCCCAACTTTATTCGCAGCTCAGGTACGAAACAGAATCAGTTTTGTTATTCAGCATTTTATCTTACCTGTAATCCTCTGAGGTTATGTACTCTTGTACATAACCTCAAAAAACTTTTTTTTATTTAAATAATAAATTATCGATGTTAAATATACCTACAGTCACTCGAAGTAACAAAGAAGGTTGGGTAAGAAACATATACATAATTTTCATTAAAATACATACATCTGAGTAGACCCAGGGAAAATGGAAACCTCTTTGTTATATAATATATTGGGAGAGGCCGTAAAAAATAATTTTCATGCATTAAATAATTAAATGGTATTTCACATTTCATATTTCTAAAAATTGATGAGATTTCTTTTTAATAGATTTTCTCAATACCATACAATTGAAACAATAGGATGCAATCTTAATAACCACAACCGATCAGCTAAAAGCAAGATTTTTTCACAATAATCATAACAAATAAGAATCATCATAGGTTGTAGGAAGTTACCATTTGTTTCATTTTTTGTCTGACCGTAACAAATAGATTGCTACAGATTTTATCGCACTACTTGTCTCAAAATTACTGCTAACGAAATTGCTTTGCTAGAGATAAGCGTTAGCTACGTCTCGTTTTTAAGTTTTACTATTTACAAAGGTTTAATCCGTTCTAAAGAAAAAGAGTCTTTTTGAAATTTGCGGTAAAATGTTCAAGATTTCAATGTCTCTTCAACAATATTATGCGATATAAGCATAAGAAATTATCTAACAAAATATTGTAGATTTCGTAAATCACGTGTAAGTTTTTTCTGATTGGTGAAATGAAAAAAAAACTGAATGTTTTTTTAAATTCTATTTAACTTTTCGTATTTTTTTTTCTCTAGATGGGGTAGTCTTATAAAAAAGTTTAAGAGATAAATTGATTTTTGTCCAGTTAAATTGTGTATTTTTTTCAAATTCAACCTTTCTATTTTATTACATGCGAAATATCATACTGATTTTTTTTTACAATTTTTTTTTATCTGACGAAACTTATTTTCCAAGCTTGGTGGTTTTATATTGGTATTTCCATGATATACTATCATCCTTGACAATATTTCATTTTATGTTCCTAATATTGTTTTAGACGTTGTGGACATAAAAATTTTGTTCTTCTAAAGTGTAAAGCTGCCTTACTTGCTTTGACTTACTTGCCAATTTATAATATTCATCGTATAAAAATCATTTCATTGTAAATTAATTGTAAGTATTTTCAGTTGTCATTTATATAATTTATGATATCGACTGACGATGACTTGATGGAATTTAAATATCAAATTTGAATCTTTAAAATCGTATATGCTTCCACAAGTTTTGTCAACTCACGGTCCGCGTTTCGACTGACATATTTAGGCAATCTATCTCTGACTGCCGAAAAGTGAAACTCGAATCATGAGTGACAAAACACGTGGAACAGTACGGGGTTTGAATGATTCAAATTTCGTTTTGTATTCAAGTACCCTCAATTGACATTTTAATTTATTTTATAAAAATATATTCACCTATTCGACTTCTTGATTTTATAATCAGTTTTATGTTTGCTTATATGGATCGGTTTCTTTGTAATGTGCATTGAACTTACTGTCATTTATTTGTTGTATGAAAGATGACCTCTTTTGAATGGTAGATAATAAAAAAACTTTTTATCCGGCGGAAACGCGGCACTTCAGTTGTCTCTTGTCTAAAGACTGATGCACAGATTTATTTTACAGATCAGCGCTTCCCAATCTTAATCTGTTTTAATTTCAACGTACAAAATATAAAAGAAATATTTTTATATACTTTATAGCGATAATTTTTGTTGAGTAAGGATATTATTTTTTTCAAAAAATTTTGTAAAACATATTATTTTTAAAATACAAAAAGAGTATTAAATTCAATGCACCATGACATAGTGATAGTAAATATATTATCTTACATTTTCATATATAAATTTTTCATTTGTTTCTAAAATGAAAAATCGCTATACATTAATGTCATGCTACAAATTGACGAAATCAATTAATGGAACATTTTTTAGAATTACTTTAATAATTATAAATACACGTCAAAGCCTATATATATTTTTTTATATACGCATAAGATTTAACGTTGCTGTAATGCAAATATGAATATTTTTACAATGACGAAAATGAAGGTATTGCCGGCTAAACACTTATCATTGCATATATTTTCGTCTAAAAAAATTGCATAAAAACATTGTTAATATCTGATGATTTGTACACAAATCCAACAAACATTGACAAAAATCTCAAAAAAGATCGTATAATAACGAAGCTGTACTAATCGTGGTCTCACCCGAGATTGATTAAACTCAATATTGGCGTATTAGCAGCCTGTCATTTCTTCTACAGAACTTCAATGGGTGACAAGAAAAACACATCCCCGAATGGTGTTTTTTGTTTTTTCCTTCTTAACACTGACGCGGTCAAATTTTTTACAAAATATTCTGAACATCTCTTGAAGCACTTTATTGTATTATTTAACGGTTTGGAATCCCACTATGTTTGGGTATCGTTGCACTAGGTGAGAGTGTTCGTGGCTTAATTTTTTTTGTATCGTTGTGTGTTTTTTTTGTTTGAAACAAAATCAAAAAAAAGTTTCGCCGAAATGCTGCGCCGCGCAGTCGCACGATTGTTGTGACAGTAATTTGATGGCGAACATTTAATTTATTGTATTCCTGAGATGCCATTATTATACTGACGCCGTTGAATCGCTGAGATTTGGTGTGTTATGACAGTTTGTTTAATGATGTTTTGTACCACATTTTACATGTCACCACTCACCCGGTATTTTTAGTAAATTATATTATGGTTCATTAGAAGAACAATATTGTTAAATTGTTAATCACAAATAGTATCAGTTAAGTCTTGGCGTAAAGACAATGTATTTATAGCAAGAATGTATGCACGTATTTTGTTACACATTGTTTTATTAAGTAAGCTAAGATTAATACAACACTCATCGGCGCAAGCTTTTATTCATGCTGTAATTTCCGATTAATGCATCTCAAACTTGGTTCTTCACATATTGAAATCTAGGCGCCGAGTGAGAATGTTATGGCCAATTAATTAGTTAATTAGATTTACTTTTTTATATCGTTGTGAATACTGTCAACAAACCGTTGCCTTGAAATTATTCTTCGTTGTCGACATTTACGGGTCATTGTCTGTATTTCCCGCCATTATTTGTCCAGTGTTAATGACTGAGGCTAAACAATTTTGAATATAATGGGGTCGTTAGCCATTGTCTTAAATTTCGCAAACGAGAGATGTCAGTATAATTTTTGATTGGTAAAATTCATTACATTTAAGATTTACATATTGTGTCTATGTTATATATGTAAATTGTGATGCTTTCATTCTGCAGTACGAGTATGTTCAAAGTGACTAATCATGATACTTATACTCAAATTGTGTAAAAAGATCTGCATATTAAATTAATCACGATCAGTTTCGCTAAACAAGTGACGAATGAATATATTCGTAGATTATATTAGAACATTTAACTTAATTGATTGAATACAAAAAACCATACATTGATAACATCTCAAAGAAACAGAATAATGATTTCATAGAAAATTATCCCAAAACTTACTTAAAAATAAAAATAAAAATGTTTTAACTACAAAACTGCGCGAAAAATTCCCCTTATTATGTAACCAAAATGGCCAAAATCATAATTTACAATTTGTGAGGGGTTACACATATTTCGAATTATTTTATTAGTAAGAGAGGCAATTATTTTATCGTTTTAAAATTGTTTCTTGTCATGGTTCTAGAATTAGACAATAATAAATTTGATCTAACTAAATTTATCATACTTGAACATTACAAGTTGACGCCAAAACATTGAATATAATAGTAATTCATATAAAAGTTTCACTTTGACTTCATTCCATAGCTGTTTTATTTTACCTCGGGAAACTAATGCCAAGAATAGTGTTTAAACACGCTTTCAGTCAGCACCTAAGTGTCAACCTTATTTTCATAGAGAAAACTGTACGGATTCTGGGTCGAAACGTGACACTTCTCCGCCCAAGAATTAAATTATAGTTTAAGTCGTGGTACTAATCTTGATGCATACGACTTCATATAATTATTACTCGAATAGCAATCACAGAGAAACGTTTTACAACATAACTGGTTCTTTGGGATCTTAGATTTGCATAAATACTTACTTATGGCAAATTGCGAAGAGGATGTTTGGTTGTTGTTTTTATGCACATTTTTTTCACTTCTTTGATAGTGCGTGGGCGGTCCAACTTTCCAAAAATTAGTTGTAGTCAATATACGAGTGTACAATTGGCCAAGGTGATCTATCATACACCAGTTCACATTTGAATGTCTAACAAAAATCAGTACAGAGGTCCTCGGTATCCAAAAATTTATTATTCAATTGAATAATGCTGACAGTTTGCATTCGAATTCCCAAAAACTCTAAAATGAGAAGCTTAATAAGTAATATATTTTTCAAGCCATATTGTGACAATCAATGCGACAGAAAAAAATAGTCAAGTAGAGCTTATTGAAAAAAAACACATACGTATTAAACAGGTGATAGAAAATACTTTATAGAAAAATGCAGTTCATTCTTTCACCAAATAAGCTGTGAAATGTGAAGTTTTGTACTGATTTTTGAAATAATTATTTGTTTGTTTCTTGATGCTTTTCACTTTTTCTGTGTCCCAATTTAGTAAAAAGTGGTTTGACTTCTTTAAAACCACCCAACCCAAATATATTCGCCTTCAATATTTCAATATATTAGCATATATTAAAATTATTAACGTATAAATTATATATGTATATTACATGTCTGCCACTAAAACCGCTACACAATAAATTCATACGGTTAAAATTTAGCATATCAAATTGTGAAATATGGCATCATAATTTACGAATGTTTTATAATATGTTTGCTACCAATGCGAAATGAGTAAAAATGTATCATCCATAGTTCCCTGCCAGCAATTAACCGTCAGCAGTTTACCGCCTCGTCAATTTATCGCTAGCATATTTAATTTTTTTTTTTCACACAATGTTTTTTTTTTTTTTTGTTCAAATTGACACCAACTTAGCGTAACTAAATCCTTTTGAATTCCAAAAATATGCTAATTACATCCGAAGGCAGAAACATTATCTAGAACTAAAAAAAAAATTTATAGTTTGATCAAACACATCTCATTCTTTCTAGACGACACGACAGATTTTTTTTCATTTATATGGTATACTTTATTAAAGACATCGTGATGTGAGCGATTTATTTTTCTGTATGCAGAGTATATTTATTCCTAATGAAGTTTATCTGGAAAAAGTATTATCCGAGAACTACTTGTTGCCGTAAGGAGTGATTAATGGCTCTATTTTTAAAAATCACAGAAATTCTTGCATCAAAACTAAAAACTATTCGTGAAACTGTTTGTATTGGTTCTAGAACACTGGAACAAAAGCCAACAACGCAGAACACTCGATCAAGTATTCAATATAATTTTTATTATCAAATCATATTGAGCTTCAAAATCGAAAAGAACGTCAGGAATATTTTCGATTGAATAAAAACTCCTTACAATATTAGTTATGAATATACTTCACTTAGGTTTTGTAAATTTGCATTCATACTTGACTGCATTTTATGTAATCAATATTAAATGCAGCGCTGTTGACTGTGCACGTTTATAATATATGCAATAGCCGAAGGTAGTAAACAGGTACTATAATATTAACGTGAATGCAAGGTCACTGAGAATTTATTTAAACTATATCAAGTTGTTAAAGATGTATTCCACATAATAAATTACAACACACTATAATGAAATAAGGCTGCAAATATCAAATGATACAATAATATATGGTCCAATATACAAATCGATACACTCTTGGATAAAATGGGGTAAAAGCTCGAATGGACTACTTAAATATTTGATATCATCATATTCAAGTTAAGCCATTCACTCATAAAATGAACAAATAAATATAGATCGTTAAAATTTTCAGTATTGTCAAATTTTTTTTCTCTTTTTCTCCAGAATATCTGAAATAACGTCCAATTGTGTAACGACTGGATGCTCAATGCGAGTTTTTTGGATGTTAGTGATTATGATTTTTTCAACCCTTTTTAGCTGACTCGCTGATGTAAATTTAGGCACTTAACAATTGATTGGAACGCAAAATTGAATAGTTTACCTTATGTCTGATTTTAATCAAATATACAACATCTTCGATCCATACGAATACACCGTTTCGCTGGCTCAGTAAAAATAATGTAATTACTAAAAAATTTCAAACGAGTTGAAAAGACTGGTGTAATATAATAAATAAATATTAATATGATTACTTGTGTAATTTTTGGTGGTAGGTTACACAAGCAACTCACAAGATTTTTCTTGTTCATAAATATTATCTTAGAGCTATTTCTCAATACGTTATATTTTACTAGTGAATTTATTTTGAATGTATTATAATCATTTGTTAATTGTTTAATTTCATTTTTAACTACCTGTAAGTGTTTGTCGTAGTTATAGAGCCATTTTTTACTATCAATTTTATTTCAATAGCGTTGGAAGGTTTTCTATTTAATCAGTTTATGATGTTCGTGATGAACAGAATAAATCCTGATCAAAATTATCATGTTATATAAACTAAGCGCAGCGAGGGTGATTTGTCAGCCACAAGTCAATTTTCGAAATAAGATAGGTTAAATAATTTAGCAACAAGCAGTTCTCGTAGAAAAATTGCTATGATAACCTTTAGTAGGAGTCCACGCGCTTCGCATTGGTAAAAGACACGATTAAAGAAAATAAACAGTATCAAGTGAATTTCTATGTATATAAAATTTAAGTGAATAAACAAAACAAAAATTTTTTAGTTTACAAGCACGCTCATTACTTTGGTAAGCATTTATCTAATGCGGTTTATTGTTCTCCAACATTATGCATTATTGTTGTTATAATTGCCTTTTTTACGCGAAGTAAAAAACAGTTTCTTATTATTTCTGGTATAAACGGTGATAAATTTTACTTTGACCGCAACGAAGAAAGCTGTCTTTTTATATTCAAATATCATTTCCTCGCCAACATTTTTAAAAAGTCACAAACGTAACATTTTTCGATATGCTTAAAAGTTTTTAGAACAAAATCATACAAGGAAGTTTTATTGCACTCATTATGAAAAAATAATACCATTATTTATTTAAAATTATATGTTAGAGCGAATGAGTCAATAAACGGCCTGGTGCTGTTTTTTAAATCTTTTTTGCTGAAATTATTTTTCTCGTTTACTCAATGGCCATTGAAAAACTAACGAAGAAAAAGCACTTGCCGATATAAAACAATAAACACAAATAGCATGTATGCAGAGAAAGGCAATAAAAATGTAAACACAACGCATGCCTGAGTTTATAAAAAAATCATAATTTCATAGAAAAAACGGTATTTTAAAAAAAGCTGTTTTCATATATAATATTCATGAGAACTTAATTGCGCTGTGTTGCTTGAACTGAAATATTACTTAATAAAAATCACTCACGATGCTGTCGTTTTTTCTAGTAAAGTACTACATTATTATTACATACTGAAACCTTCGTTGGATTTTTTTTACGTTATATTTTTATTTATTAAAACTATTTTTAGAATCTCTAACGAAAAAACTGGCATTTGCTTAAAAGATTCGTATTTTCTTAAAATATATACGACAAAAAATCGCGAAACCCGAATTTGGCGTCTCAGCGAATGTATCGAAGGCTTATTAAGCTCTGTAGGTTTATTTCTTAATATTTCACAGAGCTGTTGTGACACCACATAAAAATACCATTACTTATCATTGGGTGTTGTTAATTATTGTTTAACTCAAGGTTAATCATGTAGGAGGATTTTGAAATATCGCTGAAGGAAGCGTCGGAATGATAGATGAACAAAGGCAAATATATTTGCGTAATACTACCTACCACATATCGTAATATTCATCTCTTAAAAGCCTCATGATTCATAAACATTGCACAGTATGCCGTATTGATGAGTTCAAAAATCAAATGCAATAATAATTGTTTATTTGCGATGTTTCGTAAATTCATTATCATCCTCAGAGCCGTTTAAGGTAAACAAGGTTCGTTTGTTTCTTCATCACATTCATTGTGTATTTTTGAATGAGATTTCAACATTAAAACATCGAATCATATTACTTAAACGCTTCCGTTGTCGTCTTCAAACAAGATGAATATAGGATCATGCAAAACTACTCTGTCGATTTTTTATTGTATATTATTTCTTTTTTAAACCTACCTATCAATTCTATCGCAAACACTTTGATATATCAAAATCTATGTAAACCACTTAAATCATAATTCTTCTTTAGAATTCACTAGAGAATATTCTTGTTCCATAGAATTTTTTAACTATAGGAATGCGACTCTCTCTAAATCAAATAAACTTTATATTTATGTTTCTATATTTATTTTTAAATATTTTTCATCAAATTGAAAAATAATTATTCTGGTATGCTAAAAGTATGTAAATAAAGTTATGATACGGAGAAGATTTAATTTTATGAAGAAATATAAGATATAATGAATGAAATAAAAGTACAAAGAATGTTGTCCTTAATAAATCCAAAGAATGTGCTTAAAAGGGTCTTCGATTGAGGCATTCTTTAAACATGTTTCGTACATTTATTTAATATAATGTTTTAATAATAATCGAACGGATATTTGGAAATTTGGTGACTTTGAATAAAATATATGATACATATCTTGTTAATTCAAACAACTATTAAAAGAATGGTTTGACCAACCCATATGTTTTTATCAATATCAATTAAGGTGGTGAATTTCAACGGTTCTGTTCAAATATTTTCGTAAATAATTTTCCGACTGTGCCGTATATAATACTTGTGTTAACAGCATTCAATCAAAAGATACTTAATAAAGGCTCCTACAAAGAAACCCCACCTGCTTTATTACCTTTTGGAGTTCGGTTGCAGTTTTGCACTCGCAAGTGCATTGACTACATTTCGATGTGTTTGCAGACGTCGCTTACCCATTGGCAGGTGCGCGGTTCCTAAACGCTCATTTAATATCATTTTGTTCGAAACATGACATGTGTTGGGCGGGAGAATTATTTATTTTGTTCGGCAATAAACGACGAGGCTCAAGGTAATGTGTGCAAATTCGATTAGGTACATATCATTTGCATAGCTATTAATTATTTCAATCGGAATCAGAAAGATCTTGAAATCGAAAATGCAAAGGTGTTACTTATTTTTAACAACGACATTTTTCTTTATATTTCACAACGAAGTTATATTGTTCCATAAATGTATTTGCTCGATTTACTTTAGTAATATTCTTGATCATTTTTAACAATTAAAAGATAAGTTGTTTAATCATTGGTTATTTCTGTCAGTTGATTGTAATATAATGCCATTTAATAATTTAATTAGTGTCAGCCATATTTATAAAATATCGCTTTAAAATTGTTTAGCCAAATACATTTATTAAGCGGCAAGAAGCTAGTTTATAATTATTCAAATTGAGCGATCATATTAAAAATTCCTTCATTAAAAAGTTTAATGCTGGAAAATATTTTTTAATGTGTATAGAACCTTAACAGAAGTTTATTACCAAAAAAACATTTTAGACGAGATGGATAGCTCCCAATGAATAAATTATCTGAACTTATATTATACTTAAGAAGTTACTTAAATGAGGAAGAGTTAAAATGTAAATGGAAAACACCCCCAATTCATAGTTGATTCAATAATAAATTGATTAAAATCAAACTTAACACAAGTAAAAAGACGCTACAACATGAGACTTATACTATAACTTTATTTTATTAGTAATTTCGTTTCACTTATTTGACCTCTTTTGGCTTTACTTAAAATTCATAGAACGAGCGCTGTGACCTAATGTTTTTTATATTATTTTTAATGGGTTATTTTTCATTGTGTTACTCAATATAAATTAATGTCGTTATAAATTTAATATAAATTCATCTTTCTAGTACCCCGTTTTGATATCCAGAAAAATAAATTTAAAGTAAATATTTTTTGACGCCCTTTTCATTATTGCTTTGTT
>JAHFWJ010000005.1:0-179381 GCA_028555115.1 Himalopsyche japonica
GGTAGGATAATTTCTCATATCCAAAATTAGCAGATGATGTATCATTGTTATCGAAAAAGAATTCAACTCCATTTTTCTCTTTTTTTTATTTATAACAGACCATTTTAAACACCCATAAATGTAAAATACCAGGGTTTACAAATAATTTATGCATTCATTATTTTGAAATAAATTTTTATTATTCAGAGAAAAAATATGATGTGTGTTTATCGACGCCACTGAATTGCATACACTGTAAAATGACACCCTGTTTACTTTACACCCACCTTCGTATGTACTCATTGATATGACTGATTCACTAATTCTGCAAATTGTAGTACCTACTGATTACTAACATTGAATCGACTCACCTATACTATTTTCTGTTACCCTAATACTTAATACTTAAAATATTTGATAAGGTTTTAACCCTTTGGTTGTTGAAGGCCGATAAATATAGCAAAAGAGCCGTTGGTCGATTCAGCATGTAGTATATTATTTCAGGAGTATAAAACTTTTGTTGAAACATATATTTACAACATGTAATGCGAAAAATATATTTATATCTAACTAAATTGGTTTTTATTTATACAAATCCAACCCCATCCTTAACCCGTTGTGTTACGAGGATGGATTTAATGGTTTTAGGTACTTATTGCCTAGACTGATTCACTAATTCAACTAATTGAAATTGTAGTAACTGCTGATTACTAACAGTGAATTCACTTACTTACCTATGCAATTTTCTGTTACCCTAATACTTCACCAAAAAATTTTGACAAAAGAATGAGTATTTAGAATTGATACTTAAAAATAGTGATTTATTTTAATATCTACTAGACTTGTGGTGATATAAACAGACAAATTCTTAGTATACTTCTATCAGAGGTATCAGGGTGCTATAACGAGTGAGGAGGTATACAGTTATCAAGTAAAACAAATGTGTTAATGCAGAGGCAGTAAAACACGATCCAAATGAAAAATGTTCAGTAATTAAATACATCACACTATTTGTATTCAAATTAAAAATAAATGTAATATGTGTTGTTTATGAAAACTATAGGAATAGAAAGTATAGTAGATACAGTGAAGAAAAGATTTTTTTTTATATTACTATAGAGCAGTAGTCTTCAAATTTAGTTCTGCGGAACCTCAGCGTCTACAGCACAGCACCTCTGTGCATGGTTCTGAGAGTCAAAATAAAATTTTTCTCTACTTACGTAATTTCATCAGTATGGTAGTGTTAAATCAGAGGGATAAATAAATCTACCTACTTTAAAATTATGGGAATTCATATGTACAATCAAAACAATATTGAAAACTCATTGATTCTCTGAAAATTGTGGATGGAAAGCTTTGTTAATTAATAATGATCCCTCTATGTTTTTTGTGTAATCATAATTATTATTTTATTTTATTTAACCATATTTTTGTACTTATTTACAAGAATAAAATTGACATAAATATGTAGTGCGAGTCCTGCCTTATTTGATAAACTTTTATTTAATAAATAAGATTGACAGCCTGTAGAGATGACTGGACTTGCCCACTCCTTAAATTGACTGACCAGAATTTAAGCAATGTATACACATGTAAAAATATGATACCATACGGAAGATATGGCAATTGAATCAGAAATTAGTGTTTACCTTGATAACGTTTTAAAAAGAAATGAAAAAATTGCCATTTTACAATGAACCACCTGGGGAAGTGTAGAAACTTTTGCATAAGACTCTCACAAAATTTAACATCGAAGAGTGGAGTGTAAAGAAAAAACGTAATTTTTGGATAATCCTTTATTCAATTTAACCATATGGACATATGCATGTTTGTATTTTTCAAAGAGATACAATAAAGGTAATATTTTGTTAACAGTTAAAACTTTAAATAATCTCCAACAATTGAGGTAAGTATTTTTATCAACATTCTACTGATTCTACAGAACACGTGAATTATAATATTATAATGTAGTAACGAGTAATTCAGCATTCAAAACAACTTTTACAACTTCTACCGGCTATATATTTATTGTAATTGTTAATCAATAACATTCAATAGAGGTGAACATTTTTTGAAATATTTTTTTAATTACAATAACAATAGAGTTCAACACAAAGACAAAAGTGAAATTTGGACTTTTGCGTAAGCCGGTAGAAGCCAAACGGAAGTGTTTCATTCCTCATCTTCTTCTTCGGATGTATCTTCGAGTGACATGTCTTCTAACATAGCCAGAACTTTATCGTACTTCGTGAGTTTATTGAGACTGCAAATAGATAAAGTTGTTTGTTATGAAATAGAAAAAGTGTACTATCCTAGACATATCCTTTTATTCCTATTTCATTTCAAATAAAGAGAGCAAACGCAACTGATAAACGAGCAGTATTCTTAAGAAAATTTCTGTCAGTATACATGCTTCACATCGGGAGCAGGTATGATTAAAAATACTACTGGGGATACGTGATCTAACCGGAAATAGTGTATTGAACATTTCCCACAAAAAAAAATATATATTAACTAAGAAAAATAGGAAGGGATCCCATTTAAGCCAGCATATAATGGCTCTCAATTTCATTGAAAGGAGCTGAGAAAATAATATATTAGTTTCAAAAAAGTATTCATGAACTCCAACAAATGGATTGTTTTATAAACTTAACGTTACTAAATGAAGTTCACCTATGTGCACTGTTGAATTAATTTTTGGATTATTATAACGCACGGTAAATTTCAAGGCAAAGGCGTTAACGAAAGTTTTAATATTTAATACTTTATTATCTGAATATCCATGCCCTCTCCACAGTTGAAATGTTAGACTGCTCGATACAAAATAAATAGCTCTTTCTTTTTAAAATGTTATTTACTGTAACCAGCGGAATATTGAGAATTAATTGCCATTATTACACAATTTGTTTTGGTAAATATGCAGTAAAATAAGCATGTTCTTCTCACCACCTAATCCCAGCCTCGAGAGATATTTTGAACACGCGGACGTACTGAACGGGGCACGTCACAAATCCACTTTCATCCTTGTGGCGGTGGCCGTAGCACCGGCAAAGCCGACAGAAATTAGTCTGTAAGATATAGATTCAGCATAAATTCAATTATGAATTTCAAATCAGGCTCTTCTAGGACAGCGCCACTCAAATATTGGTTAACGGGCCGAAAGATGTTTTTCCGTGGTACCCTGGGACCAGTATCCCTTGTCAATAAAGTGCTAATTTTACCATTCACCTGTTGCCCCACTGGTCCATTGATCGGCATTTGAATAGTGCTGCTCCAGACAATGTAAAATATTTCATATATCTCTTATATGTATGCGAATTTTTTTTTTAAATGTATGTTTTATATAAATAAAGCTAGCGAATTCATTTTCAATCCCAATAATCAATATCAACTGATAATGCTCGCAATGAGCGAAACCGGTCCTGATCAAAAAATATATTGTGGAAATAAGTACTAAAAAATGTGTTTTTATTATTTAAATTTATCAGATTTGCAATATCTTATTGTCTCATTTGATTTGGGTTGAAGAGTGGCGTGGCATTCTAATGCTCTTTAATTTGTTTCTAAATGTTTATGACCACTTCCGCGATCACAAAAGAAGAGAATAATGACTGGTTACTTCCGTTCAAACTATAATCTCTTTATTTGCAGCAACTTTACCCCTTCACCGTCATTATCTATCGACTGATTGGGTTTTCATTAATGTAAAAGCTAAATCCCTTAATTCAAAGTATAAATATTTCAATTAAAAAAATAACTTAGGACCGACATATCTTTATCTTATCGTGCTTAATATAACATTTTCAATCACTGGATATCCATATGGTATCACAAGAGCTGTAGGGAACACCTTCTAATGTGGAATAATAAGATATTTGGTAATTAATATAATCAATAAATATGCAATATCACAATCGTACCTTACATTCACTGCACTATGGAAATGATTAATTTTCATCACGCCTACTAATGGTATTTAATACAACCAAGCATTGTTGCCGCCAAAATAACAACCAAGGAAAGCGGAGGACAAATTAAACTTGAATCTTTTAATGAAGTGCTAGTTGTATGAACCTTGTTTCTATTTTTGTATAATTAAATGATAAAATTATGATACTTGGTCATTCACTTCGATTTAGTGCATGAATGATCGATGATCCAAATTGTGGCGTAGAAAAAAATATGCCATATTAGATACATAAATTGCTTAATTAGTAATTTTACCTAAAATAGATAAATTTTTTAGCAGAGGTATCAGGGTGTCATAATGTGTAAGGAGGTATATGGTTAAATGGTTATTGAGTAAGAGAGAAGACAATATATGTATGTTTCAGAGTACGTAATATGATATTATGAATGAATCTTATTGTATAAACAAATATAAAAAAGACGGCTAAATGTTTTTCATAATAAATAATAAACTAAATCATAATAGAATGCAAATTTTTGAAACTACATACATATAGAGCGAGTCCATTTTCCACACTTTTCTTATGAAGAAAAATTATGATTGCTATTATCAATAAGGTCGATTAAAAAATATTCTTTTTTTAATATATACAGAATAATCGCTTTTATGGTGTTAACAGTCACGTCTTGATGGAAAGGCATGATATTTTAAATAATAAAAACACATTTTTTAGTACTTATTTCCACAATATATTTTTTGATCAGGACCGGTTTCGCTCATTGCGAGCATTATCAGTTGATAATGCTCGCAATCATCAATATCATGCCTTTCCATCAAGAAGTGACAGTTAACACCTTAAAAGTGATTATTCTGTATATATTACTGTTGCCTTTTCAAATTTGTCGTAAATCTTTTTATGTTACCTTTGTGATACGCAGTGGAATATTGTATTTAACATTTGCCACAAAAAAAAATATATATTAACTAAGAAAAATAGGAAGGGATCCCATTTAAGCCAGCATATAATGGCTCTCAATTCCATTGAAGGGAGCTGAGAAGATAATATATTAGTTTCAAAAAAGTATTCATGAACTCCAACAAATGGATTGTTTTATAAACTTAACGTTACTAAATGAAGTTCACCTATGTGCACTGTTGAATTAATTTTTGGAATATTATAACGCACGGTAAATTTCAAGGCAAAGGCGTTAACGAAAGTTTTAATATTTAATACTTTATGATAATGCTCGCGATGAGCGAGACCTGTCCTGATCAAAAAATATATTGCAGAAATAAGTACTAAAAAATGTGTTTTTATTATTTGAAATATACAGAATAAAATTAATTTTTTTGTCTCTTAATAGAACAGTTAAATTAATACTTATTTTCAACCTTGGGCACTGTTCGTTTATTTGTTGTATATGGTTAGTTTACTTTAGCCCATTGCCATAATCCAGTACTTATTATAGTGTTTCATGATTTTTTATGTACTAGTATATTGCGTGATTTATGAGACAAATATTTTGCTTGTCTATTTTATCTATAATACCTTTCTCCTTATGAAAATGGCACCCTGATAATTCCATTCTTTTAGTAATAGCTCCCGCTGTAAATTCACATATTGCATTATTAGGAAAATATATGAAACTAGTTTATGATATCAAATGAAGGTGTCTGATGGAATTTCAATATCAATTTTGAATTTTTGAAACATGTTAAAACATATTGGGTACATACATTTACGTTAGTGACAAAATATGTGGAATTGTGGAAAGTCTCAAATTTGATATATACCTATTCTTCGATCAGAGAGTTTGTATGGGTTGAAACAAATTGCAGGTAGGATAATTTCTCATATCCAAAATTAGCAGATGATGTATCATTGTTATCGAAAAAGAATTCAACTCCATTTTTCTCTTTTTTTTATTTATAACAGACCATTTTAAACACCCATAAATGTAAAATACCAGGGTTTACAAATAATTTATGCATTCATTATTTTGAAATAAATTTTTATTATTCAGAGAAAAAATATGATGTGTGTTTATCGACGCCACTGAATTGCATACACTGTAAAATGACACCCTGTTTACTTTACACCCACCTTCATATGTACTCATTGATATGACTGATTCACTAATTCTGCAAATTGTAGTACCTACTGATTACTAACATTGAATCGACTCACCTATACTATTTTCTGTTACCCTAATACTTAATACTTAAAATATTTGATAAGGTTTTAACCCTTTGGTTGTTGAAGGCCGATAAATATAGCAAAAGAGCCGTTGGTCGATTCAGCATGTAGTATATTATTTCAGGAGTATAAAACTTTTGTTGAAACATATATTTACAACATGTAATGCGAAAAATATATTTATATCTAACTAAATTGGTTTTTATTTATACAAATCCAACCCCATCCTTAACCCGTTGTGTTACGAGGATGGATTTAATGGTTTTAGGTACTTATTGCCTAGACTGATTCACTAATTCAACTAATTGAAATTGTAGTAACTGCTGATTACTAACAGTGAATTCACTTACTTACCTATGCAATTTTCTGTTACCCTAATACTTCACCAAAAAATTTTGACAAAAGAATGAGTATTTAGAATTGATACTTAAAAATAGTGATTTATTTTAATATCTACTAGACTTGTGGTGATATAAACAGACAAATTCTTAGTATACTTCTATCAGAGGTATCAGGGTGCTATAACGAGTGAGGAGGTATACAGTTATCAAGTAAAACAAATGTGTTAATGCAGAGGCAGTAAAACACGATCCAAATGAAAAATGTTCAGTAATTAAATACATCACACTATTTGTATTCAAATTAAAAATAAATGTAATATGTGTTGTTTATGAAAACTATAGGAATAGAAAGTATAGTAGATACAGTGAAGAAAAGATTTTTTTTTATATTACTATAGAGCAGTAGTCTTCAAATTTAGTTCTGCGGAACCTCAGCGTCTACAGCACAGCACCTCTGTGCATGGTTCTGAGAGTCAAAATAAAATTTTTCTCTACTTACGTAATTTCATCAGTATAGTAGTGTTAAATCAGAGGGATAAATAAATCTACCTACTTTAAAATTATGGGAATTCATATGTACAATCAAAACAATATTGAAAACTCATTGATTCTCTGAAAATTGTGGATGGAAAGCTTTGTTAATTAATAATGATCCCTCTATGTTTTTTGTGTAATCATAATTATTATTTTATTTTATTTAACCATATTTTTGTACTTATTTACAAGAATAAAATTGACATAAATATGTAGTGCGAGTCCTGCCTTATTTGATAAACTTTTATTTAATAAATAAGATTGACAGCCTGTAGAGATGACTGGACTTGCCCACTCCTTAAATTGACTGACCAGAATTTAAGCAATGTATACACATGTAAAAATATGATACCATACGGAAGATATGGCAATTGAATCAGAAATTAGTGTTTACCTTGATAACGTTTTAAAAAGAAATGAAAAAATTGCCATTTTACAATGAACCACCTGGGGAAGTGTAGAAACTTTTGCATAAGACTCTCACAAAATTTAACATCGAAGAGTGGAGTGTAAAGAAAAAACGTAATTTTTGGATAATCCTTTATTCAATTTAACCATATGGACATATGCATGTTTGTATTTTTCAAAGAGATACAATAAAGGTAATATTTTGTTAACAGTTAAAACTTTAAATAATCTCCAACAATTGAGGTAAGTATTTTTATCAACATTCTACTGATTCTACAGAACACGTGAATTATAATATTATAATGTAGTAACGAGTAATTCAGCATTCAAAACAACTTTTACAACTTCTACCGGCTATATATTTATTGTAATTGTTAATCAATAACATTCAATAGAGGTGAACATTTTTTGAAATATTTTTTTAATTACAATAACAATAGAGTTCAACACAAAGACAAAAGTGAAATTTGGACTTTTGCGTAAGCCGGTAGAAGCCAAACGGAAGTGTTTCATTCCTCATCTTCTTCTTCGGATGTATCTTCGAGTGACATGTCTTCTAACATAGCCAGAACTTTATCGTACTTCGTGAGTTTATTGAGACTGCAAATAGATAAAGTTGTTTGTTATGAAATAGAAAAAGTGTACTATCCTAGACATATCCTTTTATTCCTATTTCATTTCAAATAAAGAGAGCAAACGCAACTGATAAACGAGCAGTATTCTTAAGAAAATTTCTGTCAGTATACATGCTTCACATCGGGAGCAGGTATGATTAAAAATACTACTGGGGATACGTGATCTAACCGGAAATAGTGTATTGAACATTTCCCACAAAAAAAAATATATATTAACTAAGAAAAATAGGAAGGGATCCCATTTAAGCCAGCATATAATGGCTCTCAATTTCATTGAAAGGAGCTGAGAAAATAATATATTAGTTTCAAAAAAGTATTCATGAACTCCAACAAATGGATTGTTTTATAAACTTAACGTTACTAAATGAAGTTCACCTATGTGCACTGTTGAATTAATTTTTGGATTATTATAACGCACGGTAAATTTCAAGGCAAAGGCGTTAACGAAAGTTTTAATATTTAATACTTTATTATCTGAATATCCATGCCCTCTCCACAGTTGAAATGTTAGACTGCTCGATACAAAATAAATAGCTCTTTCTTTTTAAAATGTTATTTACTGTAACCAGCGGAATATTGAGAATTAATTGCCATTATTACACAATTTGTTTTGGTAAATATGCAGTAAAATAAGCATGTTCTTCTCACCACCTAATCCCAGCCTCGAGAGATATTTTGAACACGCGGACGTACTGAACGGGGCACGTCACAAATCCACTTTCATCCTTGTGGCGGTGGCCGTAGCACCGGCAAAGCCGACAGAAATTAGTCTGTAAGATATAGATTCAGCATAAATTCAATTATGAATTTCAAATCAGGCTCTTCTAGGACAGCGCCACTCAAATATTGGTTAACGGGCCGAAAGATGTTTTTCCGTGGTACCCTGGGACCAGTATCCCTTGTCAATAAAGTGCTAATTTTACCATTCACCTGTTGCCCCACTGGTCCATTGATCGGCATTTGAATAGTGCTGCTCCAGACAATGTAAAATATTTCATATATCTCTTATATGTATGCGAATTTTTTTTTTAAATGTATGTTTTATATAAATAAAGCTAGCGAATTCATTTTCAATCCCAATAAAAATGTAATTCGCAAAATTCAACACCACCCTGAGTGTCATTTACAAATTATGCTATGAGGCAATCCACTCTGTCTGTAGAGGGTGTATATTGTGGTAAATTGAGATAATATTCATTACCTGCTTGGAGTGCGGATCGATCACTCCCCTCGGAGATAAATCAGTCATGAAACTGTGATCGAAGTACGCAGAGTCCGTCGGAAGAGGTGGCATACTCGTTTCGAGTAATGCAGCGGTGAGGGAGGATTCATAGTATGGAGGGGCACTGGAAGAGGGAGCAGGACAATTTGGTTCAAATAAAGGTAAAGTTTTGCCACTGGGCGGTAAATATAATATCAATGAGAGGATAGTTCTTCAGGAATTATGTTTCGTGAACTTACGACGGGATCAGGGTAAGCCCCGTTCTTCATGTGACCGCGCTTCATGCAATGGTAGTTGCAGATGAAGCAAAGGTTCCTCTGGAAATAGAAATTTAACGATGATAAGTGAAGATTTCAGCAGTGAGAAAGCTCAGCAGGGAGCATTTCAAGCAGATGAGTAGAATCGTTACCTTTCTCGGACTGGGAATTAGAGGCCCACCGGAGGCAGCTTGGCCGGCATCGGCGCCCTTTTCCGTTTGGGTCTCACTCGTCGAAGGGGAAATCTGCTCAATTGCAGGCACGCGGGGCTCGTCACTGGATGGTAGAAAATAGTTATAGGATTATTGTTTGCCATTACACCTCATATAGGTAATATGATTTTGTGGAATTGCATTGAACTTACGGTTTGTCCTCCGGGTGAGAGCTTTTCCCTTTGCGTTTCTTTACCGTCTTCTGTAAATATTGTAAACAGCGATATATTATTTTTAATGCTTGTGACTGTCAGGAGTGCTGATTTTAATTCAAGAGCGATTGATTTATCACTTTTAAGGTGTTAACTGTCACTTCTTGATGGAAAGGCATGATATTTTAAATAATAAAAACACATTTTTTAGTACTTATTTCCACAATATATTTTTTGGTCAGGACCGGTTTCGCTCATCGCGAGCATTATCAACTGATAATGCTCGCGATGAGCGAAACCGGTCCTGATCAAAAAATATATTGTGGAAATAAGTACTTAAAAAAAAAGATTGATTTATCAACGAAGAATATTTGAATTTGGTATAAGATTACCGTTATAAAATGTTCAGCATTCAAGGAAATCATTACCTTGGTCGTTTTAGCGACTGCAGACTCTTCCGAAGCCTGGGGCGAGGGATTTTCTAATCCGGCAGGATCGTTTGTGCTTGCTTCTGTTGTCAGCGAGCCTTCCCTGTTGACCAGTAAACAACGATTATAGTTATGAAATAATTGTAGTGGTATTTGCCACCATTGTGTATGTGAATGATATAAGATGTGCATTTAGAGAATTGTATGGAACTTACATTGTTTCTTTTGTGTTCGGTTTTTTCTTCCCCTTTCCGCCCCTCTTCTCTCTTTTCTGTAAATAATAATACATTTGGGGAGAGTTGACTCGATTAGGCATTTATATTATTATATAATATACATTATTGCAATCGTTGAGATCTTTTATTTAAATTACTCATGCATCGTTGTATTTATAGAGAGCATTCAAGAAGTTACCTTTTCAATTGCAGACTCCGAGGATGTCGGCGATGAAGATCTATCTCCACCTTCTTGTCTGGTGATCTCCTTTTCCATTTTTGCTACAGACTGCCAAAAAATAGTTATAATGTTGCTTAAATTACTTAAAGTTATGTAAATTGTTAAAATAACATGTTATTTTAATTTCTTTATCATAATAGGATAGCTTAAAGATTTCATTCCCTTGATAGAAGCTCAGTAAAAGAATTTTTCAGTCAACTATTTTGAAAACAAATATAAAGATTGATTATGATAACTTTCATACATTGATAGTGACATTTATCAAACAGATTGGTATATCTTTTTTTATTCATTATATTATCAAATTATATATTTCTTGTTGTGAGTTCACAATAACAATTATAATACTGTTGTTGTTTGCTTGGACAATATTTTAGATATAAATCACACTTAGCCTGATTTATGACCAATGAATGTGTTGAAATCCGTATTTCTTATTGTAAACAAATGTAAGGAGTGTTTGTGAAACCAGTAACCTCTGTGGGTCAATTAAAATAGCTATATAATGCCATACAGTGACATCTCTCAACCAAACTAGAAAACATTTTTTCTTTGTTTTTTTACATACTTTTTCGCGAATAATACAAGAAACAATCAAACACTATCGGATTCAAACTGAAATATGAGCCGCTTATTGGAAAATGAACAATTTTCTCTCCCCAACCGGCGCTGGGAGTAAGGCGGAAAATTTTTTCTCACTAACTGCACATAACACATTATTTATATGAATGTTTTCACAATTATGCATATTATCATGTATTTGCACAATCAAATCACTTTATTTAACTGGACTAATTATTTTTCTCGCAAGAATTACTTACAATAATCTCTTATCTGTTTGACTTGCAGTTGAATGCTTGAATGCTCCAATGGTTGAAAACAGGAAATGGAATACCATAGACTTGTACTACCATTAGACAAGTCAATATATATGATTGAAATTATTTATTTAAATAACAAATTCTATTTTCAAAATGATCAATATGATTTAAAAATTAAATGACCATTTTCTTTTTATCCAACTCCAAACAAAATAATAATTTATTTAAGTAAAAAGTTTGAATTCTATTAATTCGGAAGTTCTTTTGACTATGACAATGTCAGAATGGAGAAGTTTGTCATTGGCTAAATGTTGCCGCCAAATTTCAATGGCTATTCAAATATTTACTTTGGTACTCAAAAAGATATTTTTTTTTTTAACAATTTAACTCAACAAGTTTCATCTTTTTAATGAATTTACAATTAGTCACATGGCACAAGAGCTGCAGTTACTATATTTTATTACTGATGACATATGAGCATTTTGCTAAATAACCATAAATTACTTAATTATCCCTACATTTACATATCATTATTCAAATTTTAAATTTAGAATTTACTTTTTATTTGTTATGTATTATGGTCCATCTGTCATCTGTTATATTTAACACTTTTTTTTTTGATAGCTTAAATGTATAATACTTTATAAGACCTCACCATTTTTTTTTTTTGCCTTCAGTTCAAGATCCATTGATAAATGTATGTTTTTATAAACAAACTTCCAATGTTGAATAACTTCTTGATGATAATGTCACATTCTTTTTGCCTTAATAATGTTGTTTTTCAACATCTTAAATATTAATTTATGATATCGACTAAAAGTGCGTGATGGAATTTCAATACAAAATTTGAATTATTACAACTTTGTACGATTTCATACGTTTTGTCACTAACGACCCAGGTTTCATCTTTTGGCATCTTCGGGCATTCTATTACATTGTTAGTACCAGCTGAGTCATGTAAATCAGTACTCATAGAAGAAGAAAAACCATTTAATTCGCCTACACTATAAAATATTTTGTGAATACTCGATCGCAGGGAAGCAGAAATAATTATTTCTTCGATGGAATAATATGTCCTCAGTAGAGATATAGACAGATTAGGCTATATTTTAACCCAAATATTAGCTTGTGCACTTAAAATTTTTACACTAAGTGTTAAAACTCTATTTTTGAGTATCATGTATCTATAAACTGCAATCGGCCATTTCAACAGGTGAGATGTCAAAGATCAACGGCTTAAGGTCTTATCCAGGGCTGAATTGAGATTAAAACCCACCTAAATGCCGTATTGATTGACATTTGACAATTAACAGAAAATTAACACTATATAAACAATAGGATGAATCATACAGCTTTTGTTATCAATGATATTTCATTATTTTAGTATTCAAGATGATAATAATATAAGGTATCAGAAATCTTTATCTTACATTTGTCACCATTCATAATTCATAATTACAGAAGTTTTTCTTGGCTTCTACACCTAAAAGTTTACGAATTTATGTGTCGTTTCTTAAGAAATCTTTAAGGAAACCTGCTTTTCAAATTCTTGATCATTCTATATGATAGCACTTATTTGTCTTTTCTACAAGCTCGTCTATTCAATTATTTACTTGTAAACTTTGAATGTAAGTGTTTTTGATGTTTGTGGTAATAAGAATCACTTTTTAGAGGTGGCAAATAATCACCCCTAGAATGAGGGTCGGGCTTTAGTGATACAGGCAGAATGAGAGCTGAGGTTTTTCAAGAGTTTGTTCAGTTGGTTTTTTCTCCTCAATCTAAGAATTAAAATCAATATGTAATACAATGTAAGTAGAGGTACATAATAGCGCTGTATCATAATGCAAAAATGGTACTTTGACCAGCAGACTTATGAGTTTTTGAAACTATTAAACCAATAACAATCAAATGGAAGGACTTAAGGTGGAAAACTTTTTGAATTCACCTCGCACAAAATACAATATCGAAGAGTGGAATCTAAGGTAATACGTTCTACATTAACAGTGGCATATAAAGAAAAACGATAATTTTTAGAAAAATTATTTATTTGGTGGGCGTTCATAAAAACCAAACGCACATACATATCGATACATAACTTAGGGAATAATATTTTAACAGTTTCAATTTTCAATAAACTCAATATTTGAGGCAATTTTTTTATAAACAGTCTTCAGATTCATTAATAATGTAGAAAATGTCTCACTTTTTGAATCAAAATTACAAAATAAACATTAAGGCTTAATAAAATCAAATTCATGATTAAACATTTCTTTTAAACAAGTTTTCCATCGAACAATAAATTAATAATTAGTAATATTCAATTGAGGTTAATATGTTTTTAAATAAATTTTGATTAACAATAACGATGGAATTTAGTCCAATCCATAGAATAAGTATAATTTACACTTTTGTATAAGTCGATAGAAGTTGAATGGAAGTGTTTCACTGCTTACTGCTCGTCTTTATTTCTAGATGTGTCCAATTTCATTTCCTCGATCAGAGCCAAGATCCTGTCAACTCTCGTGATCCTGTTTATGCTGAAAAATTGTTAAATTGTTACTTGTTAAATATTCTGTAAAAAATTCATCATGCATGTCATTTTGCTAAAAGCAAATTAATGTAATAAAAGCGGCTCCTGCTGTCCTATTAACGATTATTACTTTAATTTTAGTAGAAAATGGATAAAGTCGCTTGTTATAAAATATACCAAATAATCTTGTCCTAGAGCAGTGGTTCTCATGTGAAATTTCACTGTGTTCGCATTATAAACTGTCCTATGGAAATGTCTCGTGGCCGCATCAAATGTGATAAAAATAGTTTCAATATTTATTTTATATAAAATGCATTACACTGAATGATCTTTCACAATATCAAAAATAAAAGGTAAAATCGACCAAATTAATAAAGCAATTGTTGTTAATTCTTTATATTGACTTGATTCATGGTCAACGTATAACTTCGACCAAAATTTTTGAACAGTTTTATTATTAAAACAGTACTTTACATAAACTAGACTAAATGCTGGATAAGTCAGGTTTATTCAATCAATTTTCAAATAATAATAATTTTATAAATTCATTTATAAAATGACTTTTTTTTTAAATCATTGTTTACTATAAAACTGTTGGTGGCCGCACATGAGAACCACTGCTCTAGATGTACCCTCCCATTCCTATTTCATTTTAAAAAGAGAGCCAAAGCAACTGACAAAATGCAATATTCTTAGGAAAATGTCTGTTGGGATACCTCTAATAGAAAGTTATATGCTTCACATTGTTGCTGGATTCAATAAACAAAACGATTTAGGTTTTTTACTTCTACAAAACATCTACAGACAAAAATAGGAAGGGATAAGTATTGTTGATTCAATATTGTAAATAAATTTTGATTATCAGTTATCTAAGACATCCAACAGATGGAAATGTAAATTTGTAATTATTTAATAATGTTCTTCTCACCATCCGATCGCAATTATAATGGACATTTTATGCATGCGGGCGTACTGAATGGGGCATGTAATAACCCCCAATGGATTCTTATGGCGATGGCCGAAACACCGGCAATAGCGGCAGAAGTTTTTCTGAAAGTTATTGTATCAGCATATATATTATATGTTAAAATTTGATACAAACACTCCCGCCACGACACATATATCAACATAAAAGTATACAAATTTGAGCATTAATATAGTTCTTCCAGAACAATGCTACTTGAGGGTTTTTGGATTATGGAACACAAGATATTGATGATGAAAATTATCACAGGCAATTGTGTTAATTATTATTAGATTAATATTATTAAATTTGTTTTAGCTGCAATTTATTGCTTGCCTTGGGGTAAGTGTTTTCATGTAATTAATAATTTTGGTATATAGACGATGCTAACTGTTTATTTTACGTCAGTTTTGTAGTATCCGTGTGATAGAATGCCTGAAGATGCCGAAAGGCAAAACCCGGGTCGTTAGTGACAAAATATGTGGAATCGTACAAAACTGTAACAAATCTATTTAATCAAATATACTTTTTTAAAGATATGTTGAATTTAAATAAACCTAACGAATTCGTCTTCATTTGCAGCAAAAATGTAATTCACAAAATTCTATCATCGTCTTAGGAGCCCAATTATGAATTAATCTATGAGGCACTCAACTTTGTACCACTCTGTCTGTAGTGGGTGTGTTGTATGTAAAATAGAGATGATATTCATTACCTGCTTGGAGCGTAGAGTGATCACCCCCCTCAGATGTAATTGTTTCATGAAACTGTGATCGAAGTACGCGCAGTTCGTCGAAAGAGGTGGCATTGTTGTTTCGAGTAATGCAGTGGTGAGAGAGGTGTCATAATATTCAGGATCACTGAAAAAGGGATTGGGACAATTTAATTCAAACAAAGGTAAGGTTTTGCCACTGGGCGGTAAATATAATATCAATGAGAGGGTAGTTCTTCAGGAATTATGTGCGTCTCATTAAGGTAAAATGCATTAACAAGTTAACGCTGGGACAAAATCCTCCTGGGTGGGGGCCGATTTGCTAAAAAATGGATCTTAACAATAGATTTCATAAATAAACGTAACTTTTAAACTTATCTTTCGATTTTGATAAAAATTTAAATATAGGTTCCCAAGTACCGGAGTAGTGGGGACAAAAGGATTATATCAATGGGAATGTTTTATAAACATAAATTAACCTCGCTAAAAAAATAATTCTATATATCAATAGGTAGCTAACGAAAAAAATACAATCAAATTGTTATAAATAATAAACGCTATTCTATTCCTCATATTCTTGGCCCGATACAGAGCTGCACGGACCGATCGTTATACCATGCACTATTGTGCTTAAAAGAAGAGAAAAAAAAAGAAAGAAAAAGAAAATGTGATTTGCTCAGCCACTTAGTCTACGTGATATTAGGTATCCTGTGTTTCTGTGTACTGAAAATCTGCCGTGGCGGAAGAGTTTAATGTGCTACGCATTGAATCTAAAGACGAATCGAGAATGTCTCGTTCCCCGTATGATCTTGCAAATTTATCGAATGCCTCAAAGTTGGTCTGTAGTTGATAATAAGTCGGTGTGGCCTATTGGGCCCGTATCAGGACGGACCACAGCAAACAGCTCTGTTCGTTCGGCATTCATCTCGGGGCAGTCCCACAGTACGTGATTAGCGTCCTGATGGTTGTGTCCACAAGTGCAATCCGGCATTTCAACCAACTTGCCCAGCCCAAATAGTTTGCCGTTGAACTTGCCATGGCCGGTTATGAATTGGCAAGCCCAGTGTCCAGGTGAAAGGTATTTCACTTTGAGCTTCCAGGTTACGTTTGGGAAGAAAATATATGTTTGGCGACCTTTTGTGGAAGCAGAACACCTAGTCTGCCAGGCTGCCAAAGCTGTTCTATACGCCAGCTTTTTTACAAATGAACGATAAGTGTGAGTGTCTTGTATGTTTTGAAAAAGGGGCGGCGTCAGAGGGACGCCCTCGATATTTGTATGAATACCCTTTAGAAGAAGAGTTATTGTGTTACCGCGTACCTGCACATACAGGTACGCGGTGACGGTGAGGTACGTTAGCTGGTGTACAGCGGTAGTACACCAGCTAAGACCGGTAAGGCATCCGTCAAAGTAGTCCTGTACGCTTTAGTGAGTGAAATCAGAGCAGTTCGTTGTCCACTCAGCAAAGTTCTCTTTACAAATCAATCCGATCTTTGCTCTAGAATGCCAAACACTAGATGCATAACCGGCTATCCCCATAAAAATAGCACCATACGCTAGTTTAAGCGCACGAGCTTTGAACCCCCAGTTTTTGCCAGCCAGCTGGGATATACGGAGATGCTATACTAGAGTTCTCTACAATTCTTTGAGCGTGGTGTTGAAATGAAAATTTGTCATCGAGGATAACGCCAAGGTATTTGACTTGCTTAGAGACATGTACAGAGAAGTCGCCCATGCAGATATTCGGAGACCTTTTTGAAATGTCAAGCTTTGTAACTCCTTTCAAAAGAAGGCATTCCGTCTTGGCAGGAGCAAATGACAGTTTATTTAACGTTCCCCATTTGAGAATATCTACAAGTGCACTGCTTGCAGCTCGTCAAAGTTCATTGATCACGCGGATTTCGTGTCTCTCGGCGTTAACGTATTAATAAGTTTTACATGTTGAACTTACGACCGTATCTGACCATCAGGATAAGCCCCATTCCTTATGTGGCCACGTTTCATGCAATGGTAGTTGCAAATGAAGCATAGATTCCTCTGGAAATAAAAAATTAACGATATTAAGTGAAGATTTCAGCAGTGAGAAGGCTCAGCGGGGAGCATTCCAAGTAGATGAGTAGAATCATTACCTTTCTGGAGCCGGGAATGTTCTGAGCTGGAGATCCACTGGAGGCAACTTGGTCGGCATCAGTTCCCTTTTCCATATGGGACTCGCTAATCGAAGGGAAAATCTGCTCGACCTCAGGCACACGCGGCTCATCACTTGGTGGTAAAAAGTAGTAGTAAAGTTATTATTTGTCATCATGTCTCATGTATTTAATATGTGTTTGTGGAATTGCATTGAACTTACTGTTCGTCCTCCGGGTGAGAGCATTTCCCTTTGCGTTTATTTACCGTCTTCTGTAAATATTGTAAACAGTGATATATTATTTTTAATTCTTACAATTGTCAAGAGTGCTGACCTTAATTTAAGAATAATTGATTTATCGACTAACAAAATTTGACTTTTAACGTGTTAACTGTCACTTTTTGATGGAAAGGCATGATATTTTAAATAATAAAAACACATTTTTTAGTACTTATTTCCACAATATATTTTTTGATCGGGACCGGTTTCACTCATCGCGAGCATTGATAATGCATCAGTTAATAATGCTCGCGATGCGCGAAACCTGTCCTGATCAAAAAATATATTGTGGAAATAAGTACTACAAAATGTGTTTTTATTATTTAAAAAAAAACAAAATTTGTGTTTTTTAACATTGTAACCGTAAATCGACTAAGAAGTAGATCATAAAATCTTTTTAGGTCAACTCAGTTGATAATGCTCGCAATGATAATATAAAATTGTGGAAATAATATCAACTCTCAAGTTTTGTTATTTAAATTGAACATGAAATAAAAAGGAGAGAGGCCTTGCTTAGTTATCAGTTGCAGTAACAAATATTCTCATCCTTTGTTGTCCTGAAATCTATCTATTATAAAAATAAATTTAAATAAAATAATTTAGCAAAGAGATTGTTATTATAAATGTCTAGCATTCATGAGGTTATCATTACCTCGAACATTTGACCGAATTTAGACTCTTCGGAAGTCTGGGACGAAGCATTATCTCGTTCAACATCATCGTATGTGCTGTCTTCTGTCGTTGTCGAGCCCGCGCTGCTGACCAGTAAATAATCATTAGAGTTATAACATAATAGTAGTAGTATTTGCCACTTTTGTATTTTTGAATAATATGAAATGTATAATTATAAAATTTATGATATCGATTGAAGGTGCTTGATGAAATTTCAATATCAAATTTGAATTGTTACAACTTTGTACGATTCCACATTTTTCGTCATTAACGACCCGGGAATCGCCTTTTGGCATCTTCAGGCATTCTATCGTCAGTTCTGTTGCATCCGTGTGATAGAATACCTGAAGATGCCGAAAGGCGACACCCGGGTCATTAGTGACGAAACATGTGGAATCGCACAAGGTTGTAACAATTCAAATTATAGAATTGTATAGAACTCACATTTTCTCTACGGTGGTCTGCTTTTTCTTCCCCTTGCCGCACCTCTTCTTACTTTTCTGTAAATAGTTACACATTTTGCAATTAATATTATTATATAGCATACATAAATGCAACCTAGTTGAGATCTTTTGTTAAAATTACTCATACATCATTGTATTTATTGAGAGCATATGAGGATTTACCTTTTTATTCGCAGACTTCTGGAAATTCATCAATGGGGGCATATCTCCGCCTTCTTCTTTGATGATTTCTTCCATCTTTACTGCTGAGTGCCAAAACAAAGTGTTAATATTGTTTTAATGACTTGAAGTAATGTTAATTTTTAAAATTAAATGTCATTTTAAATGTTTAATCACAGTAAGATAGCTATCTTTTATTAAAAATATTTCTACTCGGTTATGAAAGCTCAGAAAATGAATTTCGAATTGAACCACTGTGCATCCTTTATTTTCTGTTATTACGACAAATACAATATATAGATTGTATATGAAAGCAGTGACCTCTGTGAGTCAATTATAACAGCTTTATAATATTCGATGACATTTATCTTTCAAATACAAAAATATTTTCATCTACTTTTTTATGGTTTTTTCATGAATAATCAAAAAACCATCAAACATTATCAGATTCAATCTGGAATATGATGGCGTGGCTTGAGTAGGAAAGAGAGGGGAGAAGAAAAGGTGTTGCCAACGTAGGATTTGGACGCGTGGCTCGAAAACAGAGACGCATCATCTCAGAAGATCTTGGACATTGCTGCCAGAACACACAATAAATAGTTATCGTCGTCTATATACCAAAGGTATTAATTGAAGGAAAACACACCCAGAACTAAACACACAAGAACTAAATGGCAGCTAAAAGAAATATAATAATATTGATCTAACAATAATTAAAACAATTGCCTGTGATAAGTTTCATTGATGATTAATATTGATAATGAGTCCTTCTTAAAAATTCAAATATAATTGGGGGGTTTTTTTAAAAATACGTACTTATTTCAGTCTGGCAAGTAACGATCAAACATCTAGTGTTGTATCACTTAATATATGAATTTACTAATATATGAATTTATTTAATGAGATTGTCAATTCAATGAACTGATCTCATGTAAAGGATACAACAAGGGGAAGTTTGGAAGATTGAGCTGATCATTGAGAATGAAATTTGAATTTGATAATTGGCCTGTATTAATTCCTAGAATCTCCTGACAAAATAATTCCTGGTCATTAGTGAAAAAACATTTGGAATCATACAAAGTTGTAACAATTCAAATTTGAAGAATTTTGTCTTTAATTGCCGCAAGGGGTTAGGCGGGAAAATGTTTTCTCACCGATTGCACATTGTTGGACTTTGTCTTCATCGAAAGAATGTCATTGTTCATTATAACGTTCTACATTTATTGAAAACTTAAGTGCTGGGCAGGCTGCGAGGGACAGAAAATTATGATAATTTCTAGTCCAGCAGTAGTTTTAGGATTTATTTTCCAACATTGAGTAATCCCTCATTCAAATCATGTTTTTTTAGGCTTACAAGGAATATATCTTCATCAGCTTATCTCATCTTGCACAGATCATTATGTAAGATGGATTTGTGCTAAATATCACTAATATTTTAATCCAAAAGGTTTATTTTGACTGAAAGAATATAAATTACCAGGCTGTAATTAACTACCTCGAGAAGAAGAGAAGTGGAGAAACATTTGAATAAGCCTCGCACAAATTAGATAATTAGGCAAAACAATACCTCTGATGGTGTTACCTCAAAAGAAGTTTCTCTACAAGAACTGTTTATTGGTCAGTTGATCAATGGTTCAACCACTTTTTAAATATACTACCGAATAAGCTGTATGAATATAGGATTTGAACCGATGAATTCAGAAATTGAAACCAATGGCAATGACCACTAACCACTGCACCGTGTTCAAAAACAATGCAAATAATATTCAACTGAAACAAATGCCAATTTTAATTAATCATTAATCTGAGTTATTTTAGAGTATTGGAACTGATTAATAAAATTCATTTTTTCAATAGTTTTTATTTTCTTGTAAAGTAACAAAATCAGATAAAATTCAAGTTAAAATTAACAATAAATAGAAAATAAAAAAATATGTTTGACAGTAGCTTAGTTAAAACGCCTTGCATTTGAAAGCCTTTTTGTGTTATTTGTTTATAGGTCTTTTGCAATGACAGGAATGTGTGTTAAAAAACATAAAATGATCCATTCATTTGTCAATGCCCCTGTGATATACAGTAAAATGTTTAATGAGAAATATTGGTATATCAATCAAAATATAATAAATGAACTAACATATTAAAACATAACCTTACAACTGTTATTTTAATTTATGATATCGACTGAAGGCACTTAATGAAATTTCAATATCAAATTTGAACAGTTGAAACTTTGTAAAATTTGTCAGTTCTGTTGCATCCGTGTGTTAGAATGCCTGAAGATACTGAATGGCGATACCCGGGTGTTAGTAACAAAACATATGGAATGATACAAAGTTTTAACAATTCAATTCTTTTAAACTATTCTCTACAATTCCATCATTGTTCACTTATTGTGTACTTCTTGCAACGATTGTAGTAATGTATATATGTAATACAAGAAAAATCTTCATAAAATTATATGTTTAATTTACATAGTTATTTTAGTAGTTAGGAATTGGAAATCGATCGTTAAAATGTGATGATATAATTAAAAAATGATTGAATTAATTGATTATTAACAAAAAAATGATTTTTTTTGTGCCTTACAAGACATAAAAGTTTGGAAAAACTAACATTTTTTCATGTATCATTACAGCAGTTTGCTGATGCGATCGCTTAGTTTCCAAATACCTTAATTATTACAAGTAGAGGGAGTATTACTTACAATGAATTATTTAACAGTTTTATGAATTATTTACATCTAGAATAGAACGTAAATTCCTATGGTTATTCCATACAACATAGATATTTCTATGAATTCTTATAAAATGACTGACCATGAGTTTTTTGTGGAAATGGTGATAAAATCTATAAAAATGTTTGGTATTGGCTATATGAGCAAAATTTTGTTGCATTAATGATTCGAAAACTACACGAATACTTTTTTTTTTAGTATGATATCATTTGAATTAATTTTTGTAGTTCAAATGATAACAGAATAAATTAATTTATGAATAAATGTTTTTGCTTTGAAAGAAATAACTTATGATTTGGTGTTATTAATGGTTTTAAAGTTTATTAAAAAAAATTGACAGGAATTATGAAATCCTGAATATTTATTTTCATTCGGGACATCAACATACTTAATTTTGAGAATAAATTTTTTTAAAACTATCTTAAGGCAATAGTTATCTCTAAATCATTTATGATACCTTCATTCTACAATACTAATTTATCGGTGTATTTTTTAACATTTTTTAATACAGAAATTTATTGATTGAAGTGGAATTTACTAGATAGAACTCCATTACAATACAGTGAAAAAATAGCAATTTATTTTAGTTCTACAAAATTTATAAGATATAGCTATTTCGGCTTATTTATAGTTCTGATGAAGGTGTAAGCCGAAATAGCTATCAATTATATATCTCATAAATTTTGTAAAGAGAAAATATGATGCTATTTTTTCACCGTGCTATAAAAAAATATTTAATTATTTACAACTCGGGCTTAAAATTAAACATATTTCATATAAAAAAAATCAGCCAACTCTTTCGCTTATAATTAATGTCGAAATAGGTTCTGAGTCGGAGTAGTTTTGATGAGCGTGCCGTGGATCAATTATTGCTTATTTGAATAGGTAAAAGAAAATGAATTTTTCTACAACGTCTATCCAACAAACACCAGTCATATTTTAACATAAATATTTTCTACGAGAAGAAAATTCTACTGCTGTTGTCATATTTCATCTTGAAATTCTCATAAATAAAATACAAAAACAATTATGTAACAAGAGTTACAAGTAGAAGCTAAACAAAAGAATAATTATCAATGATAAAGTTTTAAAGTCTGTTTTGAATAACTGGCAAATTCTCATGAGATAGCTGTTTCTAGTGAATCATTCACGTGAAGATTGACTCAAAATAAAATCCTTAAAATTAATTTTAGTTGCTAGTAATAAAAAGTAAAGAAGAATTAATTAAATTTTTAATCTATTTACAAATTTTACATGAAGTTACTGAAGTTATTGGCTCATTCTACAGGCGACTGTCCTAAATAAACAATGGCAAAGGAAACCATTATTCTCAATACTCCACTATATTCACCAAGTCATCATGGAATTGGCCTAGGAAAACTGATGGGAAAGATAAACTCAAAATCTGTTTATCTTTAGAAGTATTTCAGTGGGAATTCTGAATTGGATATGGTTAACGGCACCTATGCGAGTATAATGGAAGGAATGATATTCTAAGTAATCAGTACAACGATTATCACTGGGTGGTTTAGTTTAGTAAGTTTATCCTTCTGTTCATTGGCAGAAGCTTGACGGGGGTTGTTTAATAACAGGAAAGAAACAGAAGTGGTAATTGAAATGGGGAACTGTAGTTACTATTACAGTAATGGTATTGATTCAGTAAAAATTTTCCTCGCTGCCCAAACCAACAAGGGCTATAAAACAACAGGTGCAAAACGCAGGAAAAAATTTAAAAGATTATTGCAATTACAGATTTATCCCGATATACAGCCATGAAATTAAAAACCCTTTACTTGAAACGGTGTGGTTAATTATTTAAAAATTTTAAAAGTATCTCTAGATCAATCGATCTCACGTAAAATTTCATAGAGAGCCTAAGCAACTGACAAAATGCAATATTCTTAGGAAAATGTCTGTTGGGATACCTCTAATAGAAAGTTATATGCTTCACATTGTTGCTGGATTCAACAAACAAAACTATTTAGGTTTTTTACTTCTACGAAACATCTACAGACGAAAATAGGAAGGGATAAGTATTGTTGATTCGATATTGTTGTTATTATATTGGCCACAGCAAAATCCTCTGGTGACCGCACATGAAAACCACTGTTATAGATACATGCTCATTAACCGTTTTAGTGCTAAGCAATTTTGGCAAAAATGAATGAAAATTGCTATACACATATTGATTAATTTAGAGGAAAAAATAATGGTGTCAAATAAAACACTCTAACTTAGACAAATATCAATCAATTTTATTAATTATTTTTGCATTATAAAGATAAAATGTTTATTGTTTATTAATGTTTATTAAACATAAAGTGATATCAATATTATTGTATTTTATTTCTTTTAGAAAATAAAAAATCAAAAAAAAATAGCTCAACAATTATGTTTTGCCGCACAAATAGCTACTAATAACTACTAATTGTTGGCCTTCTCGTTATTCCCATTTCGAGTATGACAGCAATAAAGGCTTTCATTTCGTATATTGTTGTCGGCGTCCACTTTTTTGCTCGAGAATTATCCGATACAGTGTGCGAGGCCAAAAACTGTGCAGCATATCGATTTGTTTCCCTTACGATGGTTTCGAGCAGTGATATTTTAAAATAATATAAAAAACGATAAAAGTTATTTTTAAATGTATAAGAATGCACTCTCATTACAAATTACGCGCGAGGTTAGCGTGCGTGCACTCCCGCGGAGCACCGAAAACACACTGAAACTCGCAGCGCTTTTGCGCTGCGCCGCAATTTTCGATACAAACGATCGCAGCGCTTTTGCGCCGCGTAGCATTCTAACGGTTAACATGAATACGTTTAAGTGTAATTTGGTGACAACGTCTAGGTTTCTCTTACACGTAAATGACGAAAGTAATAAAATTTTGAGAGTATAACACACTGTTGTTGGTCAGAAGTAGGAACCACCATTATTCTAGACTATGAGCACACCCGAGTGCTTTATTAAGTTTTTTCATTTGGTAATATCTTAAATAGAACCATTGCAGTTCGTTCAATGTATCTTCGCTCAATGTTTTGTCGAGATGGATCACTCCTGCTTTAGATTCTAGGTTTGCAATGATGAACGCCATGGCCATTTCATTGTCCGGAAATATTTTACATGCTTCTTTGACGATGTTTTCGCGCCTTTCTTCTGTTAAAGGTGTCTCGGTAAAATCTGATGATGACGCTTGGTGGTGCATATACCAATCGACATACCGTTGAATGACGAGAAGAGATGGTAAAGGCACCATTTCCAAATCTATAAATTGATTGATACCGTCAGTCAGTACCTTCAAATCCGGATTTCTCCAGTCTGCTATAGCGGCCAACTTCCACTGTTCAAGATAGCACATTGACTGTATATTTTCAAGCAATGCCTCCATATTCTCGGTAGCATGCTGATGATTTGTCAATATGAAAACAATGTTTTGCTGATAAGTATGCCTTTCAACTAAAATAGTTTTTGGTAAGCCACTGCTTTGACTCACAATATTTCTCGGTATCAAAGCATAATCCTGATCAAGCTGATTACCTTCAAGATTCTCTGCCCCTTCTGTTCCGATTACCACTTCAGCCAACTCAGACACAGGGCTTGGTGGTAAGTCATGTTTCGACACATTAGGCAATTTAGGTGCTCGCCTTGGTTGAAATGACCGCTTAAACACATCATCAAATTCAGATACACTGCTTAGTGCTCTTACAAGTTCTTCCACCTCAGCCAAATTGGGCACGAGCCTTGGTGGTAGTGGTCGCTTAAACACACCGTCAAATTCAGGCGCACTCCTTAGTGCTCTTACTAGTTCTTCTGCCTCAGTCAAGTCTGGAACAAGCCTTGGTGGTAATGGTCGCTTAAACACACCATCAAACTCAGGCGCACGCCTTGGTGCTAGTTCTTTTGTCTCAGCCAAATTGGGAACGAGCCTTGGCGGTAATGGTCGCTTAAACACACCGTCAAACTCAGGTGCACACCTTGGTGCTAGTTCTTTTTCTTCAGCTAAATTGGGAACAAGTCTTGGTGGTAATGGTCGCTTAAACACACCGTCAAACACAAGCGAACGCCTTGGTGCTAGTTCTTTTGTCTCAGCCAAATTGGGAACGAGCCTTGGTGGTAATGGTCGCATAAACACACCGTCAAACTCAGGCGCACGTCTTGGTGCTAGTTCTTCTGCTTCAGCTAAATTGAGCACGAGCCTTGGTGGTAATGGTCGCTTAAACACACCGTCAAACTCAGACGAACGCCTTGGTGCTAGTTCTTTTGTCTCGGCCAAATTGGGAACGAGCCTTGGTGGTAATGGTCGCATAAACACACCGTCAAACTCAGGCGCACGTCTTGGTGCTAGTTCTTCTGCTTCAGCTAAATTGGGCACGAGCCTTGTTGGTAATGGCCGCTTAAACACACCATCAAACTCAAGCGCACGTCTTGGTGCTAGTTCTTCTGCTTCAGCTAAATTGGGCACGAGCCTTGTTGGTAATGGCCGCTTAAACACACCATCAAACTCAAGCGCACGCCTTGGTGCGAGTTCATCTGCCTCAGTCAAATTGGGAACGATCCTTTGTGGTAATGTCTGTTCTAGCACCTTGGACAATTTAGGCGTACTCCTTGGTGGTCCCGGTTGGTTCATTAACCTAGCAAATTCGGGCGGAAGCCTTGATGATCCTGGATGTTGAAGCACAACAGTAAATTCAGATGAATGCTTTAACACTTCTGGTTTTACAAAGTCATTAAAACCCGACGAAAGATGTGACGAGGTTGCCAATTTTATAGGATGAGCATATTCACGCGCATTTTTTGATAGCCTTTTCAGGTTAACCTCATCGAACTTACGTTTTGATGATCGCTCCACGCTTGTCAGTTCGCGTAATTCAATTGAAGCTTTCGATGGTTCCGATTGATCCACATCATCTACTACTTTACTTAAAGCATACAATTTTTTTGTTAACATCGGTTGTTTTACAATATCAGACGTTTGTTTTGGTGGTGCAACCTTTTCCGCCACCTTAATTATATCCGACGGAAGATTTGGTGATGTTGACAACTTTTCTAGATAAGCTTTTTCACGCTTATGTGCTGATGATGCTCTTGCAATATTTACCATATCGAACGCATGCTTTGGCGGTTTTACCGTGTATACCATATCGAACTCACGGCCTAGTGGCTTTGTCGTATTTGCCACATCAGAATCACTGTTTAGTGGTCGTTTCATCCTTATCCCTTTGACCAATTTAATTGTAGGTTTCGGTGGCTCAGATGTTTCCACTTTTGCTTGTTTTAAAACATTAGACATATGTTTTGGTAGTGTAACCTTTTCCACTGCGTCACTTATATCTGACCAAGTGTTTGGTAGTATCGTCGGTTTTTCTAAATTTGTATATTTACGCGCACGTTTTGGTGGCGTTGCCAAATGTACGATATTGGACACACGGCTTAGTGGTAGTTCTCCTGTCTGTTCTGCCATTATGTCAATTCTATTGTTTTTTTTAAATATTATTTCAAGATCGTAGGGCAGTGGTTCTTAACCTGGGTTCGTTTGAACCCCAGGGGTTCGGTTCGTCAGTCTCAGGGGTTCGGTGGAGGTCAAGACACACCCTACTGATATGATTCGTGATGACACACTCCGCTTGCAATTAAGAAGGGTTCGGTGAAAGCGCATATGAAACTGGTGGGGGTCAGTACCTCCAACAAGGTTAAGAACCACTGTTGTAGGGTATCTGAAAAATTACAAAATATGAACTTTGTTATTTTTTTTAATACATAATGGAGTTATTGATAATTCCTGAAAATAATTTTCCAAAATTATTTACTTTATTTTTTTTTACATGCAAATACACTGCAGAAAAACGGCCGGTGAGTGCTTAAGTACAATAGTATTTAAAAATATAAAACGATTTACTAAGGCTGTTGATACTAGAGCTGTGGAGACGGAGTCGTGTTTTTGGTCAATATCGGAGTCGAAGTCGTGAAAAACGATCGAATCCCATTACTTTTTTGTTTAGAAGATTTTGAAGAATATCTCAATGAAAAATTTGTCCGATTGCTTGATCTTTAAAATAATGCAACTTGAAAGGTAGGGAAAAAACCTGACAAATTAATCTTTTTTAGTCGGTGTTGTGTTGTTGACAATTTTACCCTTTTGGTCCCACGGGACCAATGATTGGCCATCGTCGACTTCAAATTAAATATGTTATATATACTTTGCGATTAATCACATTTAAAAATAATACATTTACTGCTTATTTAACATTTTGTAGTCATTCATTTACAGCTTAAAAGTAGTCCATAGAGCTTAAATTTTAAAGTAAAAGATCTACAAGACGGATCAAAGACGATTGAGCTAGAATTTTAGCAATTTTTGGTAGAAGTGGGATGTATTTTTTGGATGACTTTGTCTATATTTACCACATTATTTTTATTATTGTGTAAAATTATATTTAGTGCCGACCTATTTTAACAAGATTTTTCATAACAATAAAAACATTTTAAGTGCTTATGTGCTAGGTTGCAAGGCATGTGTAGAAACACTGATCTGTTTATTTATTAGATTATGGATAATGATGGAGTGTGATTGAATGACTGAAGATGTCTAAAGGCGAAATCTGGGCCGAGAATGTTTAAAAAAATGGAAATGTACAATGTTTCAATTATTCAAATTTTATATTGAAATTCCATCATGTCAATCGGTGACGTATTATATTTGAATGTTCGATTAAGAACCCAAACGGTCTATAGCAACGGTGTCCAATCTTTTGATCACTGGAAGCTACTTTTGTATTTTAAATTTGTTTGGGATAGACTTCTGACAAGATTCTTATGTAAAATTTTATTGGTATATTATATCATTCTTCAAAATTTAAATTATGGTCTCCTTTATTTTCACCATTCGTTAAGTCAAATAATTACGAATTATGTTCAGTTGACCGGTTCGACTTTCGGATTACGACTTTTATTAATGGATTTTAAGATATCTAAAATTACTTTTTATGTGTTTCGGGATCGACCAAATTTTGTCTCGCGACCGACCAGTTTGATACCCATAGTCTAGCGCAGGGATTCCCAACCCTGTGCCCCCGGGCGCCCGCGATTCTTTGACGATGGTAACGGCGATTCGTGCGTGACCGCCACTATTCAATCGTGATAAAATTTTATTTTATTTTTATATACTAATTATTTTTTTAAGGTGTTAACTGTCACTTCTTGATCGAAAGGCATGATATTTTAAATAATAAAAACTAATTAAAAATGTAAAGTATTTTTTTTATTTGTAAGAGTTTAATTTTTTTTTGATTACCTAGGTTTATTATATTCGTTTGTAACATACGATATTGTATGTATGAGTGGTTCCTTAGCTTTCGTCCTTGTTCTGTTGACTTTACTCATATCGAATTATAAATATGGTGGTGCCTGCCACCCTACCGATATTTTAGAATGTGCTCTAAAGCAGTGGTTCTCATGTGCGGCCACCGACAGTTTTATAGTAAATATTGATATTTAAAAAAAAATGTTTTTACAAATGAATTTGTAAAATTATTATTATTTTAAAATTCTCCAGCATTTAGTCGAGTTTAAGTAAAAGACCATTTTAATAATAAAACTGTTCAAAAAAATTGCGTGAAGTTATACGTTGACTATGAATCAAGTCAATATAAAGAATTAACAACAATTGCTTTATTAATTTTGTCGATTTTACCTACGACTATATATTGTGAAAGATCATTCAATGTAATGCACTATATAGAAAATAAACATCGAAACTATTTTTATCACATTTGGTGTGGCCACGAGATATTTCCATAGGACAGCTGATGTTTATAATGCGGCCACAGTGAAATTTTACGTCAGAACCACTGCTCTAGAGTACAAAAAGTTTGGGAATACAGCCATTGTCTAGAAATCATGAATAATGGTAAGCACCTTCTTCGTTTCTTCATAATATGATTTTAAGGATTAAAACTTTTTATTTAGTTGTATCATATTCATTAATGATGTCATTGTTTGAGTTTTTATTTTTTGATGTATTAAATGAATTCGAATTCCGCTTATGGTATGAAACTTGAGACCGGCGTGCAAATATATGAGAGAAAGAATTCAACCTTACAATGCTCGTTCCTGCCTATGTGAAATCGGAGCGCGTCGTGTTTCAGTTTTCAGTTTTAATAACAAATATCGACGCATAATATAATGAAGAAAATAGCCACTGTTCTGCTGACGTGTCCGCCATTTTGTCGTAAGGTATATATATTTATAAAAGCGAAACAAAATGGACGAACATTAAAAAGTTAATAGTATTCTAAAATAAATACTATGTCCTTATGCATAAAGGAGAAAACGGAAACTCCTAATGAATGCTGTCGTTTGCTTATGGCCAATTCCGGGTTGAAACGTTCCATTTTTTTTTGAAAGCTATATAAGCATCTCTTGGATTTTTTTCTCTTGATAAGTATAGGATGAAGACTTTACGAACTTTTACTTTCGTAAGCGCTGTTCATAAGCAATGGTTGTAATGCCACTAGTTTATTGTATTAAAGAATGTCTGAAGCGTTATGCCTTGACAAATACTTTACTAGGAGTTGGTGTCGGATTAGGGGCGAATATAAGGGCGCCAAAATAATCCAAAATTGACCGTCTCATTTTGAACAGTGTATTTGATATAAAATGCTGGTTAATTAATAAATATTTATTGTAAGATGAGATCAAAGCGGAACAAAAGAAAACTTAAACTATATATGGATGATTTATGTTCTCGGCTGAAGGTGCTTGATGAAATTTAAAAATCAAATTTTAATTGTTGAAACGTTGTACGACACACGCTTCGTCACTACCGACTCGGGTTTCGCCTTTCGGCATCTTCAGGCATTCTATCATACGGATGCAACACAAATGAAGATGTCGAAAGGCGAAACCCGAGTCGGTGGTGACAAAACGTGTATCGTACAACGTTTCAACAATTAAAATTAGATATAAATTTCCAATTACACGAGATCCATATGATATCACAAGAGTTGCATAGGAGGAACTTCCAATGTCTAACGTCTAATTTATATAATGTATAGACTGAGCGTGCTTGATGGAATCGACATATTTTTTTGGACGCGTCCGTGTGAAAATAGGTATGAAGATGCTGAAAGGCGAAACCCGGGTCGTGAGCGATAAAACATTTGGAAATGTACAAAGCTTCAACAATTCAAATCCAGCAAAACTACCTGATTTTTATATATTCTTGAAAATAATTTAATCAAATAAAATGTAACAATAATGTACTTACCGATTTATTGTTGTTTGATGACACAAAAAATGAACAATTTGCACGAAATTACTGGAACTTTACAATTAGCACAAAACTACTAGAACTTTACAAACAATTGGCACAAAATAATCAGAACTCCAATTTGAGCTGACGAGTGGCGCCGATGTAGGAGAAATGCGGTGAATGACGACACTAGCGAAACAATATGAAACAATAAATGTTGCCTTATCAATAATTATTAATTAAACCATTCCATACTTTCACAATTAAATTAATTTTCCTTATTTTAGGAACATTTGATATTTAAAATAATTTGATTTCAATTACACTAGGCGCATAAATTGTTTCATCTTTTTGTAGTTAATTAATCACTTTTATTCAATTTTTGAGACTTTTCATGAATATCGCACGCCTCTATTTTAAACAAATAAAATATTTTTGATTTTGTATGCATACCATCCCCAACCAAAACAAAATTCTTTTGGCAAAACAATTAATCAAAACAATAAATCATTTGCCAAGCAGGTTAATAAAAGTACACTAGTTCAAAGGGGGTGTGGGGGGCGATCGATTGGTCGATCGCAAAAAAATGGTCGATCCCAATTATAATTAGAAATTTTGTATTTTTTTCTTTTTGAAAACAAATACTAAAAATAAATATTTATTTTATTTGGCAAATATTGAACGGTATTTAAAATTTTCACATGATTTTTTTTTTTTTTTAAATAACTAAAAAGCATTTTCAATTTCTTTATTCGATTCTGTTTGGAAGTCGATTGCCATGAAAATTCTAATTAAAAGTAGTTCTCCACCTCAAAAGGTTCCCCACCCTTTTATCAGTCGATACATACTTCTGAGCGGTTATTGGTTATTATAGTAATCGCAGAAGTTGGGCCTAGCCACCGAGACCGTGGTTACTTTAGAGACAGGGAAATAAATCATTTTACAGGAGCTATGACCCAGAAATATTCAAGAAGACTGGTTTTAAAGCTCTGTTTGGCGTCATCATGGATTCCTGGCGAACCTCTTGGAGACGTCGACAAAGTTTCACATTTTTCAAAAGTATAGTGTTTTTTTTTTTCGAAAAATATTTTTATCAAGAATCCTTTTATTTCTGCTTTAGAATACATATTCAATTCTGTGTATATATATATAATTTAATTTATAATAAATTATCAAATGAGGAAATACCAAAATCATCACAACTGTAATTGGTTAATATTTGTTGAAAAACCCTTTCAAGAATGACTCATTAACAATATCGTTAATGAAAATTATCACAGGTAATTATCACTTTTAAGGTGTTAACTGTCACTTCTTGATGGAAAGGCATGATATTTTAAATAATAAAAACACATTTTTTAGTACTTATTTCCACAATATATTTTTTGATCAGGACCGGTTTCGCTCATCGTGAGCATTATCAACTGATGAATGGTCCTGATCAAAAAATATATTGTGGAAATAAGTACTAAAAAATGTGTTTTTATTATTTGAAACAGGTAATTATGTTAATTATTATTAAATTTGTTTTAGCTGCAATTTACTGCTTGCCTTGGGGTGTGTGTTTTCCTGTAATTAATAACTTAGGTATCATCATCATCATCAGCCGGGGTCGATCCACTGCTGGATGAAGGCCTCCCCCTGCTTTTTCTTTCAGGGGGGTTGTTTGGACATAGCACACCACGCTGCCCAGGCGGGTTGGGGTGCGGTTTTCTGTCTGGGTTTTCCTTCCCATAGCCAAGAGAATACGGCACGCGGTGTTCCCAAGCGGTCACCCATCCAAGCACTATCCGCGTCCAATGCTGCTTAACTTTGGTGATCGGACGAGAACCGGTGCTTTCAACGTGGTATGGTCGTTGGCAACTTAGGTATATATGTATATATATAGACAATGCTAACTGTTTATTTTACATCAGTTCTGTTGCATCCGTGTGATAGACTGCGTGAAGATGCCGAAAGGCGAAACCCGGATTGTTAGTGACAAAACAAGTGGAATCGTACAAAGTTAACAATTCAAATTTGAAGGCTTTTGAGTTATCATTATTAATTTATGCTTGTTTTATTTGTCTGAAAGAAATTCTATTTACTATTATATTAGATACACTTTTGAATAAACAATTAAAATATTCCAGATAATTTTAAAAATCAGTTAGGACAGTTGTCTTATACTGAATTCATGAAGAGTTCCAAAAAATCCATTCGAATGCAGCTTCAAACAAGACAGATGATTTGAACACCAACCTGTTTGAATCCAATAAGAAAATGTAAAAAATACCTAAATGGTGCCATCAGCAAAAGATTACTGAAGAAAAATGCTTTGAAGTAAAGCTAAATAGGAAAAAGAGATAATGATACTGTTGATAGAACAATTTTCAGTTAGATTAATTGATGTAAATTTATTTAATCAGTTATGTGTTAGATCAGCATTCTCCAAATGGTGCCACAAATGGTATGCCAAGTTTTAAGATATAAACCAAGCAAAGTTTTTATGTAATCGATTATTTTCACCTGCACGTTTACTTATTTTTTTAGTTATTGTTGAATTATAATGATTGGTAGGATGATGCGACACCAAGAAACTTAATTATAATTGGCGTTGACAGCATTACAGCCAAGAATTTACAATATATTGGCAAAGATGCAACAGCAAGTTTTGGATTATTTTGTTGAAAAAAACGCCATTATTGTTGTTAAATTTTAAAAGTAATAGACTACTATATGTATATCTATTAGTTATGTCCATTTATTGCAATATAAAAAATAATACGTCACAGTACTTTTCTCTACGTCCAACCACCTGAAATATATAATATAAAACAAATAGATCATTTGTAAAACTGTTAAGACTTTTGTCTTGTTGTTAAGTCAATAACATTACGATATGTCTGCAAAATGCATAGCAATAACAGAGCGTTATTTCAAAAAATATTCGTTACATTCGCTTTAATCATTCATAGTCACAGACCATTTTTATTTCAGTATTAGTGGTCTGCGAATTTTGCTTCCCTTTTTTACCAGTCCAGACACTGTGTTAGATAACTTAATTATTCCATTTGGCGTTGCTAGATATGAAAATTCTTTCAAAGTTAAAGTATCTTTAGACTGACAAAAGCAGAGAATCAAATACTTAACTTAAAAGACTCGTGGGGCGAGACAATATCATTTTTTCTTCCACCTGGAGGCAATGCTAGGTTCAACAACAGCAGTACTAATTAGAACATAATTTAACCGAGTGCTATTGCGTTGTAAATATTAGTTGTGAAAATTGTATTATTTAGTGTGGGTTTGTCGATCATTGGAGGTGGATATGTTCCATTCGAGTGTGGTATACAGTGGTACCTCGAGATACGAGTACATATGACATATTTGAGATACAAGCCGTTATGTGAGCGAAGTCTTGCATCGGAGTTATTTAATCACACTTACCTAACCTAATCTAACCTAACTCATTTCCATAACATTCTGAAAGGGATGAAGAAACAAACCTTCATGGATAGGTTTTTTTCATCCGGCGACCAGTTAAGAGAAAAGCAATAACTAAAATCAAGCATACATTAGCATTTAAGTTGTGTGCAAGTTGCATTTAAGTAACCGAAATATAAATGCACTATATAAAGCCAGTTTATTTCTTAATATTCTCTTTTTGCGATCATATTTTTAGATTGCAATTGGATCACACTTGATGTCATATTTCAAGATTAATATTTTATCAGTTGAACATCAGCTCACAATGAACACAGATCATGATGATATGAAATAGTACTGAACAAATATTAAAATTTAAGTATTATTTATTTAGTTACAATGCCATTTCGCCAAGAAGTGATAGTGACCATCTTAGAATTGATGGCAAAAAAAATAAACATGTATATTTATTTAGTGTCTCTTTGATGACACTTGTAATATATTTAAAAAAAATGGATATTTATTAAATTTGAATTGTTATAACTTTATACGATTCCACATGTTTTGTCACTAATGACACGGGTTTCGCCTTTCGGCATCTTCGGGCCCTCTAATACACGGATGCAACAGAACATTGTAGTTCTTCTCACATATCAAATGGATGCAACAGAACTACAACATTCTGTTGCCGAAAGGCGAAACCCGGAGAAATTCCATCGAGCACCTTCAGTCGATATCATAAATTTAAGATATTTTTTCGATTAGTCTACCCTGATTAGTTGATTTCTACATTACTAACTGTAAGAAATTGGACTATTTTTTGGTCAAGAAGGTGTGAACACTAAAAGTGAAAAAATACACAAATGATGGGAGTATATAGGATATTTTTGAAATGAAACAGAAGGTATTATGAAAATTTATTTATTGTATTTGAAACATTTTAGTTACTAAACCATTTTCACTAAGGAATATAAAATGACTTGAGGTAATATTAATTAATTCCGTAACGTCTATATCTATGTACAGTTTAAAATAATAATATCAAAACCGAAACCACAAAAACCATTCAATTCGATTCAATTTGACACTTCCTATCAAATATACATTGTAATGTTACTATACCATAAACGTCAACTGTATGTATAAAAATATAGTTTTATCGATCAAATTGGCACATATCGTATAGACACCATTATTATTCAACAAAAATAGCAAACATTATATTTAAATAAATAATACATATTGTTGTATTATTTCTATAATTTTACTGTCTAAAGATTAGGACTGGTTTCACTCATCACTACCATTAGTATCTCATCTGACCAGTTTAGAGTTAATGAGTTAATTAAGATTATTTCTTAACTCTTAATAGACTTTTAATTTTAGGACTTTACATTTTTTGGTATACTATTTTACTTCATTTAGATATATTTTATTTGATTATCTGTTAATTAGATGTTAATTATTCTTTAATTCTTGAACCATTTGTTTTATATATCTCATTATTAATAACTCTGATTTGGTTTGATTAGATGATTTATCAGTTGATAATACTCACCGTGAGCAAAACCAGCCCTAATTGTTACATTACATAATTTTGGAAATGGTACTAAACATTGTATTTTATTTATTTCAATAAAATGTTTTGCAACTGAGAAATGAGGAACAGGTTAAACATTAAAAGTGAGCAAATTTTTTATTTTTTATACTTGATTTCTGTCATTTAAAAATGGCAAAGTCCATCTAGAAAATTTCACTATAGTCTTCAATACTTAGCAAATATTTACTATAATAATTTTTGATGTGCCATTATTTATTGACAATTCATTAATGAACAATATATATAAGTTTCCAACAATTCCATATGTACACTACATTTTTGTGGTGAGCACCTTTTTTTTGTTTTTATCAATATTTTAATTGCTGCAATAGAATAAACATTCATAGGATTCAAGATAAGAATACGTGACGATTTTCAAAAATTAACTAATTAACTCTTAATTAAAATAAAAAGAATATTTATAATTGTAACTGAGCTACATACCCCAACCAACTCTGAATGCAATTGCATTAAGATTTTGCGAGTTTCGTTCAGATTAAAATTTCGTATTTCATCTTACAAGAAGGCATTTGTTTAATAAAGTGGTTACTAAAACAATTATGTCACGAGTTTATTAAAATGTAAAACATACATTGTAAATTTAAGTGACATTCAACACCTTTCAGGTGTGTTTTTATGATATTTTTTTTCAGCTGTGACTGTTAAGATTATTATATGTTCTTATCACTTAATTTGGATAATTTTGAACTTAAAGTCTATATATGAAAATAGTCTTAAATATTATTTTTATGTGTGGCCAATGTTAAATGAGTAATTGGGTTATATTTAAATCCAATATTACCCAAGATGACTGTACAGGATGTGTTCAAATTTATATGAAATGAAATAAAAATGCAATGGTTCTATCAGCGATTGTTTTCCCATGTTAAATAGTGTCTATATATAATACGGTGAAAAAAAAACAATGTATTTTAGTTCTACGTAGAACTAAAATACATTGCAATTTTTTCACCGTGTTATAATGGAGTTCTACCAAGTGAATGCCAATTCAATCAATCTATATGTAATGTTTTTACTGCATGATAATCTTAGGCATAAAAGTGTGTTTTTTTTATGATGGTAGTATATCTCTAAATGCAGTTTTCATTGCAGCTATATTCATTGCTGATAATAAATGATCTGAATAGGAATTAATTATCACATGTCTGATTAATCTTGTGTTTTCATAACACCATTTGTTACAGACGTAGTTTGATGGATCAGCAAATTGAATTGAATTATTCAGTGTTAGGATATCCTTTATGCCACACAGAAAGGAAAGAAATCTGAAAACCTATTTGCGAATTTAGTGACATAACTACAAAAATATGAAGATTACCATTGCACAAAAACTATATTTAATCATTTCCATGTCTTTTGCATATAGGACTGATTTTGGTTTCAAAATATCGCCTAATTTGTCCTGTTACTGCCACCTCCATAGACTTGTCAAAAGTATTAGGTTTAAATGTTTAAAACATCGATTTATCGAACACTTGAAATTTACCGCGATCTCTGCCAGTCAAAAAATCAGTTTGAAACTATGCGCTAAGCTTCGCACGGAACTTTGCACCAATCTCCCGGCATTGCGATGTGACACTCCATGACATGTGAAAGGAATGGCGCTTGTTTATTTGAGTTTGATTGGTGGCTTCATTACGTCACGGTAATGGCGATTTACGAGTGAGTTTTTGTTAGGGAGATATTTGTTAAAGTGATTGTGACAACATAGGACATTTCTTTGTGTTTTTTAATGTTGTGAAACATTCCTAATGCATCTGGCTTCCATAAAAGCCAACCCAATTATTTTTTTTTTGCTCTTTTTATGACTCTACATGGAAAGAAAGGATAAAATTAGTTTGTATGAAAAACAGCCGCGTGGAATGGGTTAAATACTAAAATAATTTTGTCGAGAAACCACTTAAGCCACTAATTAACATGGGAATGAGACTGCAGTAATTATATACATTTACATAACACATTCTGTTACCTAATTTTATAAAATATAAATCAACTTTACACATAATTATAAAAGCGGTCATCAATTTTTTAGGCTATACTAAAATCGATCATCAAATCAAATTAATATATGTACATTTATTAAGCGTAACTTAAAAATAATCTTAATACTTATATGGGAGAAAATAGCATTAAAAATTTATTTATTTAAAATAGACAATTTATATGGGGTGACCGTCATGGGGGTGGCGATGGGGGTAACCTTCTCTGTTGGAAATGCTGCAGTGGTGCCGTTGAGCGAACTGGTGATGATGGAGCCTGGAAATATAAAATCTGAATTTAGCAATCAGAATTAACGAGAAAATAAATGGTGTTGATATTCTACCCATTCAATTTAAAATGCGAGTTTAGAAACACTTAAATCAATATCTAAGTACATTTATGATGTCAACTGAAGGCGCTTGATGGAATTTCAATATCCAATTTGAATTGTTACAACTTTGTACGATTCCACATGTTTTGTCACTAACAACCCAGGTTTCGCCTTTTGGCATCTTCAGGCATTCAGTTGATAATGCTCGCCATGAGCAAAGATAATTCAAATCATTTTAATGTGAAATAGTACTGAACAAATTGAGTATTATTTATATAATTAGAATGCTAATCCATCAAGAAGTGATGGTGACCACTTCAAAATTGATGGCAAAAAAAACTGTGTATTTATTTATTAAGTCTCTTTGATATATATATTCTTACATTTGTTAACCAAGGCTGCTGCAGAGTGTTATGCATTGAAGGTCGATTTTCAGGTCTTCCGTTGAGTAGACTTCGGATAAGATCTTTTGCCGCTTCTCCGATTCCTTCAAAATGTTGTGCCGGAAAGCAATAATCGCACTTAACGATGTTGGCAGTAGTCTCTTCTAAAGAGTCGTCCAAGAATGGAGAAACCTGTTTATCATAAAAGTTTGGTATAGTATTGTCACAAATAGTATAGAGCTAAAATACATTGCTATTTTTTCACCGTGCCGACGGCCTTACGAGGAAAGATAGATTTTTTAAAAAGTTTATAGCCTAAGTAAACATTAGTATATTGTAAATAAGTTCTTACACCACTTAGAAACACGTATAGAAGAACACCTAATCCCCAAGAATCTGTGAAGATTCCTCTTGGTCGACCAAGAACACTTTCAGGAGCTGCGAATTCCAAGTGGGCTGGTGCTGGAGGCAAGACAACATTCGAGCAATTTGAAGCAGCGGCACATCCCAGATCAATAAGCTTCACTTGTGCAGGCCCACCACTTGTAGGAATGTCTACCATCACATTCTCTGGCTGTTGAAGATAAAACACGCAAGGATTGTATTACTTCCGTCAAAATTTATCCAAAATTATAATATGTAATGTGGCACCACAGGTAGCAACGGGGTAGCAAACAGATAATGTTGAGTGAGGAATCCATTCCCAGCTTCAGTCTTTGATGATTGATTGACTTTGGAATTACTTGAGTTACAATTTTAAACGATTTCTTGTATAAGGGTGACAATGTGAGAATTCAAATGACAAACAGACTTTTAATTATCTTTTGTTGTTGTTACATTATCATGTTGATGATTTTCTCATGAGAAGTTGATCAAAATGATAATTGTGGCAAATAGTTGCTAATCTCAAAAAGCTTACAGCGTTGCACTAACACAAATCTATATTAATGAATCTTTGTTTGTATTTAATGTATGTAATTTGAGAAATTTTGTAATAAAACTTTGTCATAAATTCACAATCAAATCATGAAATTTTATAAAATCAATATTTCTTATATGAATAATAATCTGTAGTTAGTGGAGAGCTGTAATTTTTTGACTACCGTTTTTTGGTATTTTCTCAAATTATGTTAAAAATACAAAATAATCCATCAAAGGAGTGATTGATTAAAGTGACGATCATTTCATAATACATAATGTATCCAATGATTCACTTCCCCTGTCTAATTAAAATTATATTAATAAATAAAATTATACAAACCTTAATGTCTAGATGAGCAATTTTATTTTGATGCAGCCAACATAATGCCGAAACCAATTGCTTTGAATACGACGCGACAGTCGCTTCCGTATATTCTTCTTTTTGAATTATATATGTGAAGAGATGGGGTCCACGGATACTGTAAAATATTAAAATTATCCAATTATTAATCACATTTAGATAAGGTTTTTTTGTTACCATTACTGATCCAACACAGAAAAATAACACAGAATGGAAAGATCAAAATATTACTTTATATTAACACTTTGTGGTCGGGCCCCTCGAGCAATATACTCAAGCCTGTAGCGGGCGTTTTTTGCGATTAGCGCAAAAAAATATTACTTTCTTAAAATCGACACAACTTTTAAACCAAACAATATTTTTGATAGAAATTTTAAGGAAATGATATGTGACATTTGATCTTTAAAAATAAATTATAAACACTCTGATTACATCTTAATTTCATTATATTTCTAAGCTGAATATAAAAACCTACCCTCAATTATGTAAATGGCACTCCACATCTCATCAATATTAAATTTTTATTGATTGAATTGGCATTCACTTGGTAGAACTCCATTATAACACGGTGAAAAAATAGCAATGTATTTTAGTTAAAGTAACAAGCTAGGCCGTTGGAACAGGAGAGAGGATGTGTTGTGTGCCTTTTCTGCACAGCTATATATAGATAAGCGAATGTTAGTTTAAGCATAGTTCTGACGATGGCGTGAGCCGAAATAGCTATCAACTAAATCTTATAAAAAAAAATTGTAGAACTAAAATACATTGCTATTTTTTCACCGTGCCAAATAAAACTAAATTTAAATTGTTACAACTTTGTACGATTCCACAAGTTTTGTCACTAACGACCTGGGTTTCGCCTTTCGACATCCTCTGGCATTCTATCGATTGACGTATTCTGACTCGTCAGTTCTGTTGCATCCGTGTGATAGAATGCATGAAGATGCCGAAAGGCGAAACCCGGGTCGTTAGTGACAAAATTTGTGGAATCGTATAATATTGTAACAATTTAAATTTTATATTGAAATTCCATCAAGCACCTTCAATTGATATCGTAAATTAGATCAATATTATTAAATTTGTTTTAGCTGCCATTTACTGCTTGCCTTGGGGTTTGTGTTTTCCTGTAGTTAATACCAATAAAAAAAAATATTTATTACAACATGAGTAGACTTACAGTTCCATAACAATTGTATCAGTCTGCGGAATAGGAGCATTTCGAAAGATGGCTAAGGCCCTTGGCAATACAGAATGTTGGGTGGATGCCAGCAATCTATATTCTCGTTGTGCATTTTCACTCCCACTATGTTTGAGAAGCACTTGCTTTAATGCTACTCTTTGCCCTGTGCCTCGGTCTCGTGCCACACGGACAATACAAGTTCTTCCTCTTCCTATTTCTTCCAGTTCTTCATATCTGAAATATGAATAAACAATTTAATTTACAGACGAAATAAACTGTTCCCTGTAGAGCCAAATAATAAATATTATATTTTAGTGGTGTTAGTGCCAACCTAACTTATGGAAATTATCACAACAAATTAGGCTATATTTCAATACAAAAATAAGCACCTACACAAATATTTTCACTCTTTTAACTAAGATATATTTTTAAGTTAGTAAATTGGCACCAAGAAGGTTAACTATCACTTCTTGGTTGAAAGGCATTGTATTTAAATGATAGAAGACATTGTTTAGCATTATTTCCACAATTCAGAATTAAGGTAATTTCTAAGTTTTTAAAGGACTTTATAAATATAAAAAATGGTACTAGCCTTCTTAAAAATTGTTGTTGTTCCCATAAGCAAGTATTTTCTGGAACAATGCCGGGTAACTCAGGAGTATCTACAGGTATCCTTTGTTCAGTTTTTGGTGAAGGTGCATCATTGGTTGCCTCCAGTCTAAGTTCACATAAAGTTTTAATAGAACCTAGGTCATTTGACAATGAACACATATATACACCAACATCGGAGTTATTGCAATTGTTTATAACTAGTTGTGCTACACCTTCTTTCGACAAGCTGACTGCATGGCGTCCAGCATGACGAAGAACTCTTGCATCTGGTGATGTCTTTCTCCACAGTGCACTAGTGTTTCGAATTCCTCTCCGTAGAGTGCATTGCAAAGTGGCCGTTCCACCCAAGGGCACCGTGACATCGACGAGTCTTTCTCTGAGCTCTGGTGCGCATACTTCAATTATTACACCGTCTCCTGGAGCAGTGTCTGCCGGCTTTCTCACCGTAAAACTAGGTTTGCGGAATTTGAAGCCCCATGGTCTTCTCATCCCACCGATTCCTTGATCAGATACTTCAGACAGCTAAAAATACAATAAATTTAACATTTGTACGTAAAAACTATTTTTTTTTTAATTAGCAACACCTATTATTTTATAATTTATGATATCGACTGAAGGTGCTTGATGGAATTTCAATATCCAATTTGAATTGTTACAACTTTGTACGATTCCACATGTTTCATCACTAATGACCCGTGTTTTGCCTTTCGACATTTTCAGGCATTCTATCACACTTGTCACACTATCATATTTGTCAGTTCTGTTGCATCCGTGTGATACAATGCCTGAAGATGCCGAAAGGCGAAACACGGGTCATTAGTGACGAAACATGTGGAATCGTATAAAGTTGTAACAATTCTAAACTATTTTTTTTTATTATTCCAAAAAAGAATATATCTTTTATCTTACTTAACACTATGTTTCCCAGATTTCTGTTGTGGTGACATCTACATAATGTGAATAATAATATGGAATATTATACTGATGTGAAAACGTAGTAAAAAATATATATCCCTAGCATAAAAATTATTCCATGTAATTGCCGAGTCAATTAATTAGAGTTTTCACAAATACTGACAGGGCCATCGGATCAGTCCCAAAGGACTAGGAAGATTAAACAGAAACGATTTTTTTTCACATACCGATAGGTCAGTGTTTGCTTCCGACCATCGCCGCTGCGGCGAACTCTCAATGTCGTCGACATTAACTTTAGTGTCCGAAGGCGAGAAGATTGAAGGAGCGACTGGGAAGGGAATACTACTGGTATGGGGTATACCAACATGACCTGTTCCACTGCTGCCGTCAATTAAAGGCTTGCTATCTTGAAGATCCGGGTTCCATCTGTATTCATGGTTGCAATATAATGATGTTATAGAATGTAGATTTTCATTGTTTTATACATTTAGAAAATAAAAATTTCTTTTTCTTTTCTTAACCCACTGACTTTTAATGCCTCAACTGTTGTGACACCTGATGATATTCACAAGTAAATGAAACCAATCTTAGCTTCAATATATATATATATATAGTATTCAATTAAAAAGACACGAGAGTGGCTTCGTTCAGATTCAGAGAAAAGTCAATGCCTGTATGGTAACATTCGAGTGCAAAAGGTTAACCTTTCCAGGAGTATGGACGTACTAATAAATCGGTGCGATTTTTTTTGTAAAGGAGTATGGACGTACTTGTCGTATATGTCAACAATTATTGTGATAATATATTCAAGTGCTGTGTGTCCAATGGTTTGTGATCCCTGGATTATGCAACTGGTTTTATTATGATAAAACCCTAAAAACGTATGTTGTATTTTTTTTTACAATGATTTGATTAAAAAAAATTTATGTTAAAAACCACACTCCTCACAGCACGGTTAATATTAATTAGTTACTCCTGGAAAGGTTAATGTCATTTATAGACATATAATCTTTTTTCTTGTGGGAAAGTGAATGAAACCTGATTTTGTCTCATTTAATTATATGTATATCTATTCCCTATGTGTTCTCCGGGTAGTTTCTTCTTGGATTTACAAAAAAAGTTTTTCTTCTGTAATTTAGGCCAAAACTTAATTTATTGCATCAATCATATTAACACCTTGTTGATCATGCTACATCGATATAGTCACCAAAAACAGTGCAAATTTCATTTATATACCATTATTTGCAAAAACCTGAAGCCGTTTCAAAAACGCATGTCCGATTTGGTTGAAATAAAAACTAATATATAGTCAGCACTTGTGGGTTACAAAGTTTTTATATGTAAAATCTATATGTTACACCACAAATGTTGCACAACACCTTCATAAAAGAAGCCAAGTTAAAGAGAAAAGGTAATTTATTTGTACCAACAGATACAGGGTGTTTGGTCGCCATTTTGGTAAATTTTTGCAGTCATGAAGAATAGACATGGAAATATGTTATGGTAAAATATTTGATAAACCAAAATGTTTTAATGGTCATTTTTTTTATCAAAGTCAATCATCAATGATTAGAAAATTACTTGAAATTTTGGGTAGAAATAATGTCATCAAAGCTCACTATTTATCATTTAGTGGATGATTTTGAAGAAGCGGGCTTTGAAGCAAATTAACACAAGTTAATGCTGTAGCATAACATAAGAGACGATCAGCTGAAAACATTGCTTCTGTCCAAGAAATAATGATGAGGCCCATTTCTATTTAAATGGATAAGTCAATAAACAAGTAATCAGTTCTGGGCGATAGAAAATCCTCAAATTTTTCACCAATTACCTTTACACTCATCAAAAGTGAGTATGGTACACCCATGTCATCTGGATGATGATCGGCCCTTATTCTTTTGAAGATGAACATAAGGTCGGCAATTTGACATGAGATGATGTGATACATTTTTGAATGGATTTTTTCCTTTGATTCAAGAAAGGTTTGAAGCTTACACAAATGTCATAAAACAAAACATAATGCCCCTCAATTTCTCGGAAACATGTTGGTAAAAGTATTTTTTTGTCACACTAGGCATGAAAACCAATAAAAACACACTATGGATTGTTTTTATTTTTTTAATGATTGCCCCTTTTAGTAAGTTTTTAGTTGATATTATTTTATGAATGAACTATTCTTAGTGGCATCCATTCTCAAAATTCAAAAGAAACTAAATAATTAAGAAAGAATAGTGTCGCTTCCATTTTGGGACCCTTTTTTGGTGCTTGAGAGCTCATAAATATGTCAAACTTGCTTAATTGATATACTTATATTAAGTGAAATAAGTTCATTATTATGTATAGCCATGTGTTTTTTGAATCTTTAACAATATAGCAATTGCTTATCATTGTAAAGCAATGGAAATCGGTATTAGGTTAATATATCCAAACATTTTTTGGGAAAAAAAACATTTGTTTCAAAATTTGTAGCCATTATAAATGCAAAATTACATGATTTTACAGGTTAGAGTAGTGGTAGTCAAGCTTTTTATTGCAACTGTCCACTGTTTTGTCGCTGTAAGAAGTAATATTTTCTAACCGCCCATTGGCTGATGGTGATTTATATAGGAGGGAATCAGCTTTTTTCAATGTTTTTAAAACCTCTACCGCCCGCCGCAAAAGCCGGAGCACCCACTATTAGGCGGAAGAGACCAGGTTGACTACCCCTGGGTTAGAGTGTTGACCATGTTAGTTTTATTTCAAGTTTTGCGAATAGCCGTATATGAATGAAATTAGCACTGATATGGGTGATCGTTGTTAGCACTGATGACTGGATCGACTTCCTAGCGTGGTCAAGATGGTGTTAAAAATTATCTTAGCTATTATGATACTTGTGATGATTATGATCATAACAATATCCCACTCATTATTCTTGCTAAAGAATTTTTGAAGATTGTTTCTGAATTCTTAATTATTTTGATTGGAAACTAGGTCCATAACATTTTTTTGTAAACTGTTTCACTTCATTTGGATGTATATTGTATGATTGCCTGTAAATTGTTTTCTTATTTCTTAAGTCTTTCTTTGGTTTTGTATACCTGCTTATTATTGACTCAAAATTTTCTATAAATAGCCTTGTTTGTGATTTGTTATTCTATCAGTTAATAATGCAAAACAAATCCTGATTATAAAATATATTGTAGAAATAGTATTATTATTTTTAAAAAAATCAAAGTTTTTTAAAAAATAAATAATAGGTGGCCAGTTAAGTCGCAAATAAATACTTTTTCGCTAGAGGAACACATTAATAAAAATCAATGTCCCATGTCAATGTTTTATCTAATATCTGGCAACATTGAATGAAATAAGTGTTCACTAGCATATGTGATTGGCGAACTCGATTTCATCAGTCGCAAATTGATGTTTGATCTAGGATTTATATTTGCACTCTTTTTACGCAGAACTAAAATTATGTATTAATCGAATTGGCCTTTACTCGGTACAAATCCATTATAACACAGTGAAAAATATAAAGATTATTATGCATAGAGATATAAAGCCTTAGCGATAGTTTTTTTAAAAATTGTAATATGAGAGAATAAGGAATTTTTCCTGGGGTCTGTCTGTTTTTCATCTGTAGTAATTCAAGGGTTAATAACTACTAACAAAACTGAAAAATTACTGCCATATCCTTTTGCCAATCGTTATAAATACCTCATAACTTAAGTTAATGAAGAAGTTTGAAATAATATTTAAGTGTGAGGATCATGCTTTATCTCAAATACTGTTATAAGCATTAGTGTTTTAATATAACGGAAGAAAAATTTTACTTTATACTGTATGTTGACGATTTTGTATCATAAAATAATTAGCAACCCGAAGAGGGCAGTGCCGTCAACATTTAAGTATAAAGTTACACTTGTCTTCTTTTTTCCAGTTCTACTTCCACGTATTATCAATTGTCAGTGATAAAATCATTAATTAAACAACATACCGATCCCCAGCTAACAAAACCATGCAAATACTTCAGTATTTCCTTATTCAATTATTTTTTACGCAATACACTGATGTATTGTATATATAAAAATTTGTGTTGGTGTTAAATAATAAAAAAAAGTGTCTGTGTTGCAAGTGCAAAAAATGTTGGAATAAAAAAAATAAAGGTATATTTAAACCACATGAATATTTTTTGACTTTTTATTACAATTAAGGTGATATCAGGAATAGATAATATATGTATATATATGTACAACACATTATCACTTATTTACAAATCCTCCGATCAATATACTTTTCACAATCCCATCATCGTCGCAATTTCAATAGCTGATATTCGAGAGTAATAACATCTATGGGTATATTACTAAAACTACACTATTTTACGTTAAGTATCAATACACATCAACAATGTACGTATAGTGTCAAGTTATTCTAACCGGGACAGAAAAAAATTAACTCAAATTTAACATCGGTAAGCTCAATGTCTGAAAGAATTTTCAAAGCTAATTGGATACATATAGAGTGAATGGTTCAGCTACAAAATATATTATGAGTGAGCGTAATAATGACATTTTCTTGAATATTTCTTTGAAATATTGGCTAACATTGCAACTAGGTTTACGAAGCATTCACGTTGCGGGGATTTGATTTGAATTTAATATTAAAAGACAGTATTACAGTGACAATATTAGCATGCCAAATCAGGTTAGTAATTTTATCTAGATAATATAATATTAAAAATATAATATAAGGTTAAATTCGTCAAAATATTACGCTGATATCGTATTCTTTTTTACAGTAAAAAAATAATGTCTAAAAGAAAAGAATACATTTTGAAAATGTGTGTATAATAAATAGGTTCACATGCATATTATCTAATAACATTGAAAACGGAGCCAAAGCACCAAAAGCACCTTATAAACCAAATTTAATAGATGAAATTAAACAGCAAAGCTACATCCATTAATTATAACCTTAATCAACATCCAGACAATAACAATATAGTATTGTCACATATATCTTTATATGGGCGAACCCGATATAATTAACTGATAACTAACTGGATAGAACCAGAACACCGAAATACATTTTCAACATTCATTATCTGGTATTAACTCCTACAAGAATTAACTGTTGAGTGATAAAGTCAGATTATCAATAGAAGCGCAGAAGTTGAAAATTGTATATGATATAAATTCGTTGGGTATATTTTTTTAAATGAATTCACTTAACACGTTGGATGCTGAAAATGCGCCTATCGCATTAAGATGATGCCAAATATTGCAAAGTGATTGCTACAAGCCATTTTATATAAATGTAGCATATCATAATAAAATATGTTACTCGTGTGAATGTGTTTTCAAAACACGTGTCTACGCTGCTGGCACTTTTTCTGCAGTCAACGCGTTAAATAATTCAGAAGTACTGTACTCAAATAGTAGTGTACGCAACCAAGGTTTGTTCTAAGTTACACCTTGGTAAATTTCCCATTAGGTTTAACCTTGTAGCAGATTTTGACAGAAAATATTTCTTTGAATACCTCTATCCACTGTTAAAAACTGTTAATTGAACAAAATAACACGTTTGACTCAACCGTCAAACGTAACCCTTCGAGTATTGTGTTGTCTGTTATCAATTACCATTTCTATTAATTTATAGAAACGTTTTTTTTTACTCGCTTTAAACAAACAAAAGAGTTTTGCAAATCTACGGGCATATAATATTGACAGTAAAATTAGCGTTAATACAAAACCATGTGCCTTCAGAACTTGATAAAGATCTAGGTCTAAATCGGAAGTAAGAACTTCTAGAATAAATTCGTTCACAAAGCCTTTTTAATTTTAACGTAATATTCTTCCCAGATTAACTTATACAATTTAGTATAATATAACTCGGTTCTCAAAGGGTTAAGAGAGTTTTAAATTATAAGAAATAATTTTGTCTTCATATTGTATAATACAGTGAGTAATTTTTACCCAGCAAATGGTGCGAGCGATAAGAGTATTATTTGAGTGAGCGATTGATCGGTTGTTTTGCTGCATAATTCTTGCGTAACAACGCTTCAAAATTTTAAGTTTAACACACTTATTATTTTAAAAGCCTGGTATTGTCAGGACACCTCTAATCAATATTATATTATAATTTTTAAAATATATTGGACAATATTTGACAGACGACTATATTAAATGTACCATGCCACTGATTTAGTGACTGAAGTCCTTCGTATCAAAAGGAAAATATTTTACAACAATGACGTCACAAAGTCATACTATGAATAATTATAAAATATGCTTTCTTAGCAACAAAATAATAAAAAAAACAATATCATCAAGTGATAGAAATACAACTGATATTGGTGAATATCAAAATTTCCGAGCTTCAGTCACATCATATCGAATATTTCTCCATCGTGTAAAAATTTGATACACATAATCATCTCAACAATAAACACTAATATTTAAAGTACGAAATAGAATCATTATTGTTATATCGGGTCTAAATCAGTCCTATGAACTCTTTCAAATCGGCGAAAACCACAGAATTAACTTAAATTTCATCCCCATGCATTTTTAGTACATTCATTTTGAAATATAGCAATAAATTTATGCATGGAAACAAGGTGTATCACGAAAGCCAAACTTTGCACGTAATTCTGCTGCAAGTAAAAATGGCTACAGACTAAAATGAAAAATATATTCATATCAAGCTTAAGACTTTTATAGACCATAAATAAATTAATATCAACAAGTAGAGTGCACTTTTAACGATACAAGTAACTTGAATAAGTAACGGAGTCAAAAATGTAACGATTATCTGTCAACTGTCAGCCTGTATAACTTGAATGGGCGGCAATATAACAATAACCATCCATCATATCAGGACAGTCAGAGACATTCAAATTCAAGTCACTTGTACAAGTGGTTATTAGTACAAGCTTTGAATCAATATATATTATAAATTTAATACAATTACAATACTTAACTTAATAATACTTTCTTTAAGAACTGTTAATGTAAAAAATGAGAAGAATCTGCTCAAAGATTGAAATCAATCAGAAAACATAAGGTACAAAGAATTGTTAAAATTAGAACATATTGTATTACCATAAAATATTTTTTAACCTTTCAGAGAGTCAAATGTCTAATATTACCCATTTAATGGGGATGTGTTTGTATCCAAATTAAAATTGTAAGATTATTTTTTTTACATAATGTTTGCAATATAAACAGTTTATTACATTAGCAATCAAAGAGTAATTAATTACTGATTTGATTACAATGACATTAAAATTTGTAATTAAAAAAATTGTCAAATTATAGTTTAAACAATTCAGATTATATATTGAAACTCCATCAAGCAAAAAAACTGGTTTTGCGGTCATAAATTATTTATATTTGGTGAGAACATCCATACTCTCGGAAAGGTTAATGGTTAAATTTATAAAATAAAATAATTTTCTTTTTTATTGATTTGAAATAAAATGTTTTTGTTATAAAATAGACAGAAGAGGAAAGGTAAAAGAAATATTGATTAACCAATGCAATAACTACTGAACCTGATCAATTGATAAAATAACTATGGAGTTGATAATGAAGTATATGTTACTATTAATAATTAATTAAGAGTTAATGAATAGATAATTATTTCACATTATAAGGTCTGTAAATCAACTGTATGACCAAAAGCAAAGTTTTAATAGATAAAACGAAAAGTATTGACTATTTATTATGTCACAGCATTTTGACATCAGTTTCTCACCAACTGCTGTCAAGTTAACACCTAGGGTTGGTTATCATTTCTAAACTCCATTTATAATCATACCGTCATTAAATTACTAAATATGTTAAATAATAAAACACATTTTTTAGTAATTATTTCCATTTTCAGGTAATTAGGGCCGGTTTCGCTCATCGCGAGCATTATCAATTATCAATCAAATTATTATGCTCGCGATTAGCGAAACCGACCCTGATCAAAAAATGTATTGTGGAAATAAGTACTAAACATTATGTTTTATTATTAAAAATGGTTACCACCTTTTCGTCACTATTGTCAAGATATGAAAACTGATCCATTTCTGGGAATGATAAAGTGAACGACTGTTAAAAAAAAAAACAATATAATGCAATAAATTTGACAGATGTTTTAAACATCTTTGATTTAATCATGTTTCGAATAAAAACAGCAAAAAGTCCATAAATGTTATTTTATAGAAACTTTTACGTGACAAACTAACATCAAAGTACCAGTCATTTTATATAACGATCAATAGAGAAGCATAATGTTTGCATATTTAATTAGGAGCAGTTACAATCTGCCTGATTATATATGATCTTTTTTAAACACCCTGTCATTACTTACATAACACTAACATTGATCATCCCACTAAATACACTTTAAATCCGGGAAGAAGTTCAGTAGTTAAATTGTTATACATTACATTGAACAAGTTCCTTTTATTCACATTCTTACAAACACACTGCGATGTTTTCACATAAGAAATAAACTAGTGTAATAAAGAGAGAAAGAAAAATTAGAAATGCTCAACCAAAGTCTATTTGATACATACCCCACATGTCAAAAAATGATCATTAATGATCATTTATATTAAAAAGAAAAGGCTAAAACCTCCACAATCCCAACACAGCAAAAACAAGTTATATACCTGCATTTTTGCATTGACTACAGTTCTTTCTCACATCATTCATGAAGCAATGAAAACGATTTTCCTGGTTTTGTAGGACAAATCAGCTTTTAAAAAATCCAATAGACTTGTTTTGTCGTGTACCCTTAATATATTGAAAGGTTAAAGTCAAACAACGTTATCCACAATTTTTCTTTTTTACCTACTGAATGCCAACATCTCAACTGTTGAGATAGCTGAATTCACCACCAGCTATTTGTTGCACCAAAATATAGCTTGATTATTAAGTATATTATAGAGGGTAACACTGCTGAATTAAATGTTGAAATATTTAGTGTTGGAATATCATTTACGCAGTCCAGCAGAGTACAGATCAATATAATTTTACAATTCTTGGCTAGATGTTGTAACGTTATCGTAGTAAATTTTAAAAATAACCCTTATGCTGCTCAGTGAAATAAAAAAATATTCGAACACTGAATATTTCAGAAAAAAATTTTGTTGTATTGGCGTTCAACAGATATGAAAATTATCTGGATAATTTCGCTATATTTCAGTACAAAAATTTTACACTGTGTACACACTCTTATATTTTTGAGTGTCAAGTATCAACATATTGCAATTTACTGTCTCAATATTTGAGACGTTTAACATCAGTAGATCAATTACCGAATACAAAAAAAATAATAAAAACGGTTTTTTGGCTCTCCTGTAATGCCACGCCATTGTAGGATATTATTTGTTTGACATTAGCCCATCAATATACCAGAAGAGATAAAGTAAATATAAAGATAAGAGTAAAAAAAATACCTGACCGAAATCAAATAATTTTAATTATATTAAATATAACACGTTATAGATAGAGATTGCTGCATGAATATTTCAAATCAAAATACAGCGTTTAATTATGAAAGCAATAAATAAATGATTGATAAGTCCCTGGTATTTGATTACCGGTAAGTGTTTCAGGTAAAATCTAAAATCAGGTGAAGTAACATTATTAGTGGATCGAGTTACAGTATCACCCCTTAATATATACTGTTAAAAGATAGTATTGAAGAGACTTATCCTGTTAGGCGCTGTGTAATAAGTCAAGGGTAATTTTAATTTGAATATTACACCGCGTCGTTAAGGAATAGATTAGATTACATGCAATTGAATAAATAATGTCATGGTAAACTAGACGAAAGATTACAAGGTTAATTGTCATACAATTGCAATTAAGTAGCAGATTGCAGATGAATTCAAAGAGCGGTAGCTACATAATAATAAAACCTTTTTCAGACCACAACCTTTGGTGAAAAATAGAATAGAAAAAATTGTTAAAAAAGATCAGTTAGTTTTAATAATTGGTATGAATAATATAATATTATTGTGGTCCACTTGCTGCCCAATTACAAAATCATATAGAATACTTTTTCAGTTAGCTTTTTTATATTAAATGCTAATATATTAGAGGTAAGTGAAAAAATAAACATATTATTTTTAAATTTACTTCAAATAGTTATAAGCTAACAATCAGTTCATGCACTCTTATTATTCTAAAATCTTAGATGTGATGGTTGGCCGATCGATCGTGATATCTGATAAGAGGTTAGTTCGCCGACTGTGTGATAAATAAAGTAACGCTTTTTTTGCATTACAAACCGGGATGTTAACACCGCAGTGACTCGTTCAACAATATAAACGGAAAACATTTACCATGTATAATATGCAGTGCCACTCAAGAGTGCGCCCTCGGCAATCGATTTTAAATGAGCACAGGAGTGCTCATTTATTGATAATGAAGGTTATCATCGGAATAACTCTTCTTGAACCCTTTTACTCACATAGACGAATCTTTGGTCAGCTCCTTCTGGTAAGCGATTGGACTCTGGATTGCCTTCAGGAAGTCCTTCTGTGTCTGGAGGATTGTAGTGATGGTGTTGAGCCACTTTCGGTGTTCATACTCAGAATTAAGACTGCAAGTCAAAGCAAGAGGTGGGCCACGTGGGTCTGTAGATCGAAGTGTGAATCCATTTTCATGGTCATGCAGTGACATCTTGTTCACCTGAAATTTACATACATAAGATTTATAAAATCAGTCCTATATGCAAAAGATTGCCTTCATTACCAAAGGTTGAAAATTTGCATCATACAGTCAGCAACGCTCGTGCACTGGCCCCGCACCTAATAAATTTTAAATAAAGCAACTGAATATTGCAAGCGATTATTTGAGCGCAACACTTTCTTTTTATCGTAATACCTGAATGTGAGCTTTATAGTTGTAAGATAGACTTGTGTATTGAGTTTTCTTTCCGAACGCCTCTGAGAAAATAACACTCTGTTCAAACAAGAAGACTTGAAGCTCGCGTGGTTTGCCAACATTGGCCTCTGGAAGCGAAATATCAGCGCAGATGAGACTGCCATAAAGCAACAGTTTGCCTTGGGCGGTGATTTTTCCCTGAAAGAAACAGAAAATAAGAAATTAAATATGTTAAATAAATGGGAGATGAGGATAAAAATGGTCTATCGCAATAATAGAAAGTTTGTTTTTTTCAGCAGATGTGGGGTGCATGAAGATGTTATATACCTTAGTATAACCCATTCACTAATGAGTTACAACCATAAATTCCAGAATAAAATACTTAAAAAATTAATTGAGCAGTTGAAGCGTTCAAACAAACATATGTAGATTATCCGGGTAAATCAGGCAATATTTAGATGCACAAATTAGCTTGTGTATGAAAGTGTCGACACTGTTAACACTCATATATTTTTAGTGTCAAATATCACCACGCTACAATCAGCCGTCTTAAATGTTGAGTGTTATTAGTTAGAGGTAATATCAAATTTCAATGGCTGTTTGGACTGTATGAAGATGTTATGGGCCGATAATACCTTCTTCCATAATTATTGTTGCAGTTGAAACTTTATAAGTTTGTAAATGACATCAAACAATTTTTTTAATACTACTTTTTTTATCACTCACATTTTCAAATGCAATATTTTTTTATTGATTGAATTGGCATTTACTTGGTAGAACTCCATTGTAACACAGTGAAAAAATATCAATGTATTGTAGTTCTACAAAATTTTATATCCATTTATTGCCATTTACAATCTTATAAAAGTTTACAACTGCAACAATAATTATGGAAGAAGGTATTATCAGTCCATAACATCTTCATCCAATCCAAATGGCCATTGAAATTTGATATTACCCACCTTATTATACCTCGCTATTTTTTCATCATGTGATATTTTTTATAACGCTGATAATATACGTAATAAATATCACTCACGTCAAATCCTTGCAGCCTGCCAACCACCATCATATCATTCGCGGCCTTGGGCACGCGCGAGGCTATGCTCGCAGCTTGACGCAATTCCAGCAGTGCTTCATCACTGCAACCGGCCCTCTCAGAGTGTGACAACACATCTCCAACCAGCAGATGATATTTCTGAATGCGCTGCACAGGTTTGATCAGAAGATCGCAGAGCTGAAAGATAAATTGACAAAATTGATATAATCACTTTCTTGAAAGTTATATTTCACTTTTAAGGTGTTAATTGTCACTTCTTGATGGAAAGGCATGATATAATATTTTAAATAATAAAAATGCATATTTTTAGTGCTTATTTCCAAAATATATTTTATGATCAGTTTTGCTCATCGCAAGCATTATCAACTGATACAATACAATTTACAAACAAGTCTATTTACACAACACTTACTTGAGTTAAAGGTAGCAGGTATATAAAACCATGGGTTCAGTTGATAATGCTCGCAATGAGCGAAACCAATCATAAAATATATTGTGTAAATAAGTACTAAAAAAAATGTGTTTTTATTATTTAAAAGTATTTAAATTTGCAGCCATCATTCATTATTTAATGAACATATGAACTATTGCCAGGCGACATTAAATCGTTTGGTATCTAAATTGTTTTTTGTATGATACATGTCTGTCGTTGATAAGCTCCTTGCAAGTGTGATATTTTTTATGATTTTTATAATGTCGTACAGTATAAAGCATTTGAAAGGGTGCTTAAAACCTTGTCGGAACAATCCTTCAGTGGTAATCTTTGGTGGCACTCTTGCACTAAAAACAATACTGTCATCAAGATATTGTCGGTGAATACTTTTTCATTACAAAACCAATTTTAACCCGTTTCACGCGGCTGTTTTTCATACAAATTAAATTTTTCCTTTCTTTCAATATAGAGTTATAAATAGAGCAATAAAAATTATCAGGTTGGCTTTTATAGAAGCCAGATGAATTAGGAATGTTTCACAACATTAAAAAACACAAAGAAATGTCCTATGTTGTCACAATCACTTTAACAAATATATTCCTAACAAATGACTCACTCGTAAATCACCATTACAGTGATGTAACGAATCCACCATTCAAACTATTACTGTCACGTGTCATGGAGTGTCACATTGCGATGCCGCAAGATTGGTGCAAAGTTAAGTGCGAAGTTTGGCGCGTAGTTTCAAGCTGATTTGTGACCTGGCGAAGATCGCGATAAATTTAAAGGGTTCGAAAAATCAATGTTTTAAACGTATAAACCTAATACTTTAGACAAGTGTATAGAGGTGGCCGTAGCCCTATATGCAAAAGATTGCCTGTATTACCGATGTTTGAAAGCTTGTGTCTCATACCTTGAGACGTTCATGTGGAAAGGATCAATAGAAAAAAATTGTTGTAATTTTATCTAAATTTAACATGATTTCTGATTAGTTATTCAATTCTTCTTATCGAGGGAAGAATTTATCATACAGTTATCAATCATTCAGTTTCAAATGTTTTCGCAGCAATTTTGATTGATTTCAAGAAAATAATTTAGATAAAATACCGAAATATTTATCTGATAGTGATAGAATTTATTTCAAAACAGTTTAAATCAATTGAGAAAATATGAATAATTTTATGTGATAAACATTTGTTTTTTGCATGTTCAAGTAATAATAACATATTCATACATACTTGTTAAGATAATAAAGTGTTGACGCACATTTTTTTAAATACAGCAACAATAAAAACATATAATGAGCAATCGCTGTTGCCAGATAAAAATTAAACGAAACAATATTTTCAAGGTATTTAACCGCGCAAAATTGTTCATTTTACCTGTAGAAGCAAAAAAATATGTCCGATATAACACTGTTTTATAAAACATCAAAAAACAAATGAATATACACGCAAAAAAATTATGTATTGTAAAATTATAAAAAGAAATTTACCCGCAATTGATGTCCCATTTTTTGGCGTAATTCTTCAAAATATGAGTCAATGTATTCAGAAACAACATATTCGGAGACTGGTTTATTCTGGCAGTAAACCACGTACATGTGAAGCTTGCGCTCTATCTTGCGGAAAAGGATTCCAAGGGCTTCTGGTTGTTTCAGGCACTTCCGTAGCTCCTTTAGCAAATAGCTGGAGAAGAGAAAAGTATTGTGATGCAAAAACATTTTTTTTAATCAAAAAAATTATAAATCGAGTCCTTTAAAACACAACACAACTTAAAGCGTTGGGTTGGTATATCATCACTTTACTCGCAGAAGTTGAGCAAGCTTGCACATTGAAAAAAATAGTTCAATATTAATTAAATAAGTATTATTGTAACTGTCTATTGAATGAAAATTTTGATAATAAGACTACCTATGTAACATAAATCAAATTTTCATTTGCCGTTTACCTACCAACTTCTGTCAGTATAGTGATGATATATACACAAAATTGTCAGTGATAATGATAGCATTAAATGATACCTAATCGTAGTAATTGAAATTATTTATTCCCTTAATTCACTTACTATACAATACAACAGAATAAAAATTAGGAGGTTGGATAGTAAAATAATTAAAATAAATTTGCTAAAGCACTATTAAATTTAAATAAAGTGTAAACATTGGAAGGCCAAGAACATATTACGCACTTGCAAAGGTAAAAGCGAATCCCGCACATATAATAAATTGAACCCTTTGAGTAACAAGTTATATTTTATTCAATTGAGTTTTTTACGGTTTCACACAAAAGTATAAAAACATTATTTTTGTTTCAACCTTATTATTTCAAGTAGCAAAGATTTTTTTAGAATTAAAAAATGCATATTTATATTCATATATTAACGAATCAATTCACTTTTCCTATTAATAATTTTCAAGAAACTATCACCTCTAATTTATTGCCAAGATCGACATTCTATTCGGCGGTTCCTAATGTGGCTCTCTATAAATGCCGATTCCAGAAAGTGGAGCGACAAATGCCTACAGATGTTTTAAAAAAAAAACCTTTTGAGACAAATAATAAAAATGATTCAACAGCCAAAAATTTTAGATATATATATTATCCACAATTGAAGAAATATACTAATGTAACCATAGCGACAATGCTTAAAACTTTTTATTCAATATAGCCAAAACTAATACGCCAGCAAAAATTATAATATTACATAAAAAAATAGTATATGGGATATGAAGGATTAAGTTCGGTAGCAAATAAAAATAATATATAGTGAAGTTGATTTGTTAACAAATCAAGTACAATTTACTGTCAATCGCTGGTTGGAAGACTGAGTTATAATAACTGGGTTTGTTGTTCGGCATCTTCAAGCATTCTCTATCGCAGTATCCAAGTACAAATAACGATGTCAATTGGTCCGCAAACATGACTTTAATATACTGCGAAATTAACTAAACAAATAACTGAGAAAGGATTATTCTTTGATAATATAAAATTGTGGCGACACAATACAGCCAACGGAATGTTCTGGCAATTGATTGATTAATACAGACAGTAATTCATGGACTCTAGATAATTTAAATGAAATTCGTTGAAAAAAGCTGCATTAAATTGTAGCGAAAACACACCCAGTGTGTATGGATGTATTTATAAATCAAATGTAATAATATGTCTTATCAATAAGATTAGAATTTTACATACGTATGAATCAATAGACAGCTCTTTTTGCATGATTTCTTAATAAAACAATTTCAAATGTAATTTTTGCTTTAACGGAAATTAAAAAAATAAAACAAATGAGTCAGGGAAACAAAAAAAACACAAGAAATTAATATTATTTAAATACTTTCAGTTATAACACGGTGAAAAAATAGCAATGTATTTTAGTTGTACAAAATTATTTTTAACAAATATAGTTGCTAGCTATTTCGGCTCATGCCATCGTCAGAACTATCACGATAACTTCCAGTTATGATTGATTTTTTCGGCAGCGAAAACAGCATGTTTATTTTCAAGTAGCGAGAGACATTGGATGAATCCAATTTATTTTTGAGTTCAAAAATTTTATATATTGAGTTGTGTTAAACAATATAACCTACTGTCTACAACTCTTGTATAGACACCTTTTTTTCTACAAATAATTTTTTGGAAGGTATTACCTCTGTATAAAGATGTTCGGGCGTACATCAATTTATTGCACGCAAATTTTTATTTAGCATATGTGAAATCTTCCGAAACAATTACCGAAAGATTAAATCTATGCAATTTTATTGTTAATGATTAACTCTGAATAAACAATAAAATATTAATACGCAAAACGCATCGCAAATCGCCATAATTGTTAATACATTCAACAATTCATAATATAAGAATAGAAATTGTGTTTTGATGTCCCACTTTACCTGATAGGTACCAAGCATTAGAATAATTGGTTGTAATAAAAAATACATGATTAAAGGAACAGCAAATATATACATCAGTCAGATCAAATATGAGTTCGGGAAGCCGGGGAGTATTAAGACAGCTGTAAACGAATCACACTGTGCATAATTTATATAAACAAAGTAAATATAAATTTGAGACAGTCAGATAAGTTTTGACGATCAAATTTAATGTGTCATTGCTCACAATATACATAGTCGTCCATTTTTAGTCACAAGATGTGTTTTGAGCAACTTCATAATGACAAATTCTAACCACCGAACTTCTGCGGTAATATCAATATTGGGGCCATATCTATGTCTTTTATAGTAGGTGGAATGACAACCAAATCTGTCACTTCTTGTCCGGTAACCAACAACGCAATGCGTCAACGTGCATCTTCAGACTGACCAGGGAATCCCAATAAATCATACAGTCAGTATTGGTCAAGAGATATTCTCCACTGAAACTCTGTGACGTGTGTCATTAACACTCATTTGATGTGTAATATGAATTCTAATATCACCAATGAAGCCAATTATCATGACTGATGGTAATAAACTTAAGTCTAAATCACTAGGAGATAATATTATATCATAAAAAATACTAACTCCCTGTGCCACTCGTAAATCGCCTCGATATTGCCGAATACGATCTTGTCTTTGCCCATGCGTAGAGGTTCAGGCATCAGAACGCTGCAGTTGGGATCACGCATGTGAGCGAGATAGCCCTCGCACACCATTTTCAGGTCGTTGACATAATTCTCTTCAGTGTCGACCAGTTCCCTCATGACGTATTGCCTCTTACGTAGAGCAATCTCAGTTGTATCCCCTCCTTCTTCGGCTACTGAAGAGCAGCTCTCTTCATTGCCACGTGAGCTGGACTCTTCGTTTTGTGAAGTGCGGTTGGGATCCGTATTGGAGCACGATTGATTGCTGCTGCCGCAGGAGTTGTTGTGTAACTCCTGAAAAAGAAAAATTCAGTACATGACAACTGAAGTACAAACATATACATCTATACAACATTGAAATCTATCAAAATGAAGACACAAAGAAGCTATGCATAAATAAATTTATTTTAATGAGATTTGTTCCGTTGTTTAATATAAATATATATTTATATATTATTAGCGTGTTCCCGGCATGCGTTGCAATGCCACTCAAAAAAAAGAAGCCGCGACATTATGGAAGCGCCACGTCGGGAGCCTCTCGCCTTCCGATTGGATAAGTCGGACTTGAGGCGAGGCCGGAGCCATATAGAAGCGATAAGCTTAGGTTATGTTTTTCTTACCTAAATTTGACAGTGGCGACCGTATGCGTTTTTATTTATAGGAGTGCTTTTGGATACACAATGTTTTTTGTTTTTCTATCTGGTGCGTACACAAATAAATCAGAAGGTTTTCCAATGCGTGAGCAGGCCACATACAGTTGTCCATGTGAGAAGCATGGATTTTCTAAATTTAGTCCACACACTTGTAACGACTGTTCTTGTGCCTTATTGATGGTCATTGCAAAGGCGACTCGCACTGGAAACTGCAGACGTTTAAATTCAAATGGCATATCTGTCGGAATCATTGGGATGCATGGCAACAGTACATCTTCTCCTTTGAATTTCCCGTTTAAAATTGTAGCTTCAATAATATTGTTCATCATTTTTCTTACTGAAAGCCTGGTACCATTACAAAGTTGTGGTGGATTTATGTTTTGGAGAAGAATGATAGGCACGCCAATTTTCAATGTTAAAACATGCGGCGGCATGCCTGGCAAATCAAGTGAATTCAAAAATTCTGTTGAATAATTGACGACTTCGTCTTGATTCATTATAGTATCGATTGACTTATACGTTGTCGCTTCTCCTGGTATTTGGTCCTGATTGATGATTTTTATGATTGTGTGCAATATTTGGAAAAACTTTGTGAATCAATTCGTCTATGGTTGCGGTTATTTTACAGAAATTTGCTGGCAATGTGATACATTGTGTGGATTCCTCTATTGCCATTTTCCCATTTCCCATATCCAACAATTGCTTTGCGAAACGTTCAGCGGATGCATAATGTTGTAGTTGTACACGTATATTGGTCTTCAAAGTGAATGTATGTACGTATCGCCATAAAATGGATGATTTGAGACATGCATTAAGTTCATCGGCTACTGTTAAACATGATATAACAGGTAGAGTTTGTCGAAAATCACCAGACAATAAAAGGAGTGCGCCACCGAAAAGTTGTTCATTTCATCTCAAATCTTTTAGTGTGCGATGAAGTGCTTCCAATGATTTTTTGTGTGCCATAGTACTTATTTACTATATTTGCATATTCAATGGCAATTTCAGTGCTGAATGTACTGTTTGGCCACCATCCAAAAGAGTTGCTGCAATTCCAGATGATGCGATTGCTAGTGCAATGTTCTTTCGTGATCGTGTGGCTGCCAAAATGAGTGAAATGAGGAAGGTTTTACCTGTGCCTCCGGGTGCATCTAGGAAATAAAATTCACCACTTTGAGTTGCAATTGCATCCATAATTGTGTCATACACTATACGTTGATCTGGAACCAATTTCGGAAGGTTCGTTTGAACAAATTTATCCAATTCATCGACATCAAAGTGCGTTTCTCGTTGGAAATCACGATCAAGTAAGTTGTCATGTAAGATTCCCAATTGTAGCAGTGATTTGTTAGCAATTACTAAACATATGTCCTCAATCAATAGCAATGCCTCATTATACACGTTTGGTGTGAATTGAATGTGTGGATTTTGAATTGTTGCACGCAAACTATATAAAATATCTTCACTCATGTAGTCTTTGTATTTTTCCCAAAGATAATTTGGGTTAGATGGAAAGCACATTGTTAATATTACTGCAAATAACGCACGTATTTGTTGTGGATGAGCAGTATTCGATGAATCAGCGAGTGAAGTGTTCCAATGTGCATCGTTTTCTAGAAGATTTAATTCAAGGCAAGCTTCACGGTAAGTGACACATATTCGACCGTTTACTGTTCTCAATTCTTGGAAGGATCTTGGTCCACGTATATTGATTAACAGTAATCGCAAGTAAAAGCATTCTGCATTATTTGGGTGAATAGTGTACAGATGGCCTAATGCGTCGGTTGAATATACATTGTAATGTCCTTCAACTTTCTTATTTGTTTCCTCATCTGTTTGTGGATTTCTCAACGGGATGTTGAAATGGTATCCGTCTTCTCCTTGCCAAAATAAAATCGGATATTGCAATCCATCGTACGATCGATGCGTTTCTGAAACTCGCTGAACATGACCATTTCTACAATGAAGAATGATATCACGCGAGGTAAATTCTTCACCAACTATAACGATCGCTACTTCATCAATTGTTGGTACATTGTACTGTCTTTCGTGTTGACTGACAGGTACTTTGTCAGCTCTAATTACAACTTTGTAATCATCAGATGGCATTTGTTCGAGAGCAGTTCTGAATAATTTTATTATTTTGTTCTGATCGAATAAAGTTTGTAATGGAGCGATTATTTCTCGTTTAGTACCCGTATTGAATTGACAACGTTGGTTAATTTGTTTGTCAGTGTTTCCCATGAAATAAATTTGAAGAAATTTATGATTTGCGTTCGGCAGTGGTAGTAATGATCCTGCACGATGATAAATTTGTCCTTCCACTTTAAATGTTGACAAGTAATCTTCGCGCACGATATTGGTTGCACCAAAAGATGTCATTTGGAAACTTGAATTGTACTTTCATATGTTTGTCAAGAAATGTTTTGATTCACTTGTATCACCCGATACCAACGTTAATAAAGGTTCGGGCGGTGAATGTAATTCTGGCAATTTCACTTTTCCCCTCGCGCAGCACATTTCTAGTGTTTCATTTTTTAATTTAAAGGCACTACAATACACGCATAATTTGTACATTTTGCCAATAACAACATTTGGGTGCAGAGACTGTAGTCATAATTAGGATCGTAATGGAAAGCACTATGGTTTAAATCAGCATGCAGAGTGCGTCTGGTACGATCTACGCGTACTCGATCTGTTTCCAATCTTGCTTCCCTTTGCTTATCTGTTTCAGATGAACGGGTTTGAGCAGTGTCTATTCAATCTGTTTCCAATCTTGCTTCCCTTTGCTTATCTATTGCCTATTGCTTTTCGTTTGGATGGCATAATTGATTTCACAGTGAATGTTACGTTTTGAAATTCTCTTGTGAAAAATAAAAAAAATTGATTGATATAATACTATTATAGGAATTCTAAAATTAACTCTTTGTATATCACACACGATTTATACGTAATATTTATTTCAATTGACAGAACGTGTCATGCGACATAAAACTAAAACAAAAGAAGTCAGTAAAAATTCAAACATTGAAATACTTTATTCGAAAATCGAATTTTGTTTCAAAATATTCAGTACGTACTTAAAATACCTACAGGCGAGTGCATATGACAGCATTGCTATGGATACAATGTTTCATGAATGGTCGTTCTGTATTATTATACAATAGTCTTGTATAAAAACATGTTTTTCGTAAATATTCAATTAATTTTTGTAATCAAATCAAATTCAGAGTATCCTATCTTTTGCCCGGTAGTCTAAGCAATAATTCGACAAAGTTTTATCGCAATTGGATTCATGGTGTAGGAATTCATAAAGAACAGACAGACAGACATTCATTTTTATATATATAGATGAAAACACATTATGAAAAAATATTATCATGGAATATAAAAAAATCTAGATTTTTATATTAATTTTTTGCTTCATATTTCATAAATTTTGAATTGGTCCATAACAAACTTGTTCTTTTAGGTTAATACCCTTTGATTTTTCCTACAATCGCATGTGAAGACACCGAAATTTAAAAACAAAAATTAATGTGGACAGTGTGACTGTTTCACAATTTTAGTATGCAGAGTAAGTCTATGATATGGAATATTTATAACGAATGCTTTTACAAGACTAAATTTGCAGTTGGAAAACAGTCGAACACACTACATGCCAGGTGCGGTACTATAATGCTTTCGCATCACTAATTAGGCATATTTTGTGAAAATCAACAACACTAAATATTGGTTTACAAACCTTTTGCATTTATACTATAAAACAAAGTGAATACCAAAATGTTAATATACATTAATTTAAGCTCAAAGAAAACACACAAGCATAAAATAAGCATTTATTTTCAGTGGATTTGGCGGTAATTCATCATCAATATAAATTGATAATGTTTGGCGTAATATATCATTTCACCTCTTTTTATATAAATAAATATCTATTATTTCTTTCCATACTATATACAGTGGAATCCCAATCTTATGTTCCCACATTCATTGTTTTTCCGCATGTCCCGTGTTTGTTTTGGTCACACCATGAGTATTATCGCGTTTGACAGTTTTTGTTGAATATTTCTTGTTCCTTAACTTACTATCAAGAGATATGGATAAATCTGTAAGTAAGCAAGTTTGAGGGTTCTTTATTAAAATTGACAAGACAGACTGCATAGTAACCCCTTCTGTGTTAAGCGCTTTTTAATTCGCTGAGGCCGATAGCCCCTACTGGTGTATGGAAAGAATCTCATGGGGCAGGTTTTTATGCAAAATATAAGCCATGTTCAGAAATCCTCCAAAAAACCCTTTGCGACCCCCAGGTTGGGAGCTTATGACTAATAAAAAAATTTTAAAGTTTTATTAATTTGCGCAAATTTGTAAAAAACCATGATTATTATTATTTAAGATTTTCATATCACATTAGTCAAAATAAAAATAAAAAATCATTAGAAGTGTAAAAATTCTAGCTCGCAATTTCTGGTTTTTTATGAATACATATGATTTTTAGCTATTTTTTCTTTTATTTATTTATGTTGTAACCAATATATGAAGATAATTTATTGCTTTCCACACCGTAGATATATCACCACAAAATATAAGGTTTACCAATATAAATATTAGCTGAGATAAAAAACAAATAAAAACAATTATTATTTTGGCAAAAATCAACGATCAAAATGTTAAGATTGTATTCCACCACAATCGTAAACAGTGGACGCAATTTTCCACGTGCATATCAGCAAATTCGTAATATTTTTGTTTGTTTTGACCAATCCGGATAATCAAGGTTCTACTGTATATATATTTGAATCAATACCTCAGTTCGTAAATGTAGCAATAAATAAAGAATAGTTTTGAAATTATAGAAATGTGACAAAACGAAATATTCAAAAAACATTTGATCCCAAAAATCCTATATAGATATGAGAGTATGTATATCTGATAAAATAATTTATTAAGAAATGTGACGATATTCTTCAAAAATTCCTAAAAAAAACTATAAAGTGAAATAGTACTATCAACTCACCAATACTACACTAACTACACTATTCAATTGAAAAATCATTTTTTTAGTAACTTAATTTACCTTTGATGAGTTATTGAGATATTGATGGAATACAAAATTTGATACTATATTTCCATAATTTTGCCGTTTTGAGATATAAGCTGAAAGAAATACTATAGTATAACTTAACACTCATGCAAAAAGTATTTCATCGGAAAATATTTACCGATCAATCTATCTCAAAGCCTCCGAAACAAAACAACATCACCAATTATTAGATATTACACACTCGAGTACATATTATAAGTGACTTAAATTCAGTGAGAATACAATACTTCATAAAATTTACCCACCGGTGCAAGTCATTGATAACATGTACACTAGCATAAACTGTAAGCACACATTAGTAGAAAAAGACACAAAGAAGCCAAGGAGAAAACAAAATAGAAAAAATATAATATATCACAGAAAAGATTTTTAATAAATATTGAATAAGATAATGCGTAAATATTATAAATGTATTAAAATTTAATACTATATAATGCGTGTTATGTAAGGTAGAAATATTTTAATGAGAATATCAGTTAACACAAAGGAACATTGTAGTCTTAAAAATTCTACGTAATTAGAAAATTATATATTCTTTGTTTATGTATTCTTTTGTTTTTCTAATTATGAAACAAATTCTCACTAGGCATGAAAAGATTTCGCATCTCAAATGATTTATTAGTGTGCCTTATTTGATGTTTTTGACGATATACAGACTATCGATATAATATACCTCGAAGCGTAACTTCAAACGAAAAATCAAGTTAATTGAAAATACGAAAATAATGGTAAGTTTTTTTTAATACATAATGATCTATTATGAATTGCCATATTTTAAATAATAACAACACGTTTGTAGGTAATACTTCCACAATATAGGTTTTATCCCATTATTAGCATTACAAAGAAATCTATTTATACAAAATTTTGAGTTAACAATTAGCAAGTACAACAAAAAAAAATTTTCAAGGACTAAGAAAATAATTTTGTTTTCTGTTTATGCTCGTAATAAGGGAAACTAATCATGATTATCAAATATATTTTGGAAATAATATTAAAATATCTGTTGTTATTATTTAAAATATTATGATTTTCCGCCAAGAGGTGAACGTTATCACTTTAAAATGTTCGTATAAGGTATGTAAGGTCGTATTTTATATAAAACTGTAGCAAAGGGGAATCCTATTAAATATTTTGAAATTTTTTATCAGTAAAACTGTATCACACCTAATTGGATCGATAATCAAAATTGAATAAATAAATTATTAATTTTAATGGATTCAGCGGTAAATTTAATAGATGCCACCTTTCTTATTCGATTTGATGCTTTACTAGATGTGAAATGTGTTCACTTTTTTGAGAAGAATCAATTGTTACTTGATTCAAGTTGTCCAATATAAAGCGATTAGTCCCAACCTACTCTTCATTTTTAATTATTGATAAGATACCACTCTGCAGTACTATAAAGATGATAGCAGTTGATTACAGGTTTATCAATTTTAATTGTTTCTAAAAAAATAATTACTGTTTGTGATCAGGTAGGTGATGGAATGAAATAATGCTACATAAAATAAAATGTGTTATTTTGAAGGATAAACGTATGTGATTATTTGATCCCATCGAAATTGTAGAAATAGGAAAGGAGAGGAAAGGTTTCTTTTATAATTATAATACAAATAATATTAATGTTGAGAATATAAATATTCCGGCATGCAATGTGTAGTGCAGAAGTGCAAATGAGTAGCAAGCATTATCTAGTGTTTTACTGAACATTAATTAAGCAAGCCATAAACCGTGGATCGAACCATTCTTTCTTTCACAATTTGCTCTATCTCTGCCAAATCAGCGGAAGAGTTGCCAGTATCCATTGACTTGAGGGAGAGTGCCGAAGTCTGAAAGGTTTCCGCAGAGAATATCAGAACAGGTTTTTCCACGTCTCCGTACAGCTAGGTTAGACACTTTACATGATTTTTTTAAATAAAAGCAGTTTTCGGCGATGAAAAAACTGTAGGAAGCGTAAAATGGCAATTGGAAATTCACATCGGCTTTAAATATATATTACAAATATTGATATTTCTGAAATCCAAAATTGCCGAATGCCAAAGTTGTTAAAACACAAAACAACACATATTTATTAAGATCTGTAAAATAAAATCTAAGCTCCATTCATTTCAAAAATGAAATATGAAATGCAATGATAGTTTGAAATTAAGTCCAGCGTACACTAATTATGACAGCACAATTTCATTTTACACTAATACTAGCAAAAGGATAGTTGCACTATTTTTAGCCCAAGGAAAGATCACCAAACAATTAAATATATCATAAATGAATAAATGGAAGCGAGATAATAATTATGGTGGGTGTCATTTCCTCAGTTTGAGTCAGTATTCAAGAGCAGAAAATTCCCCGAAGAACGCACAATATAATTTAATTCATATGTCGCTAATCAAGTATTGCAACTATCCCATCGCAAGAAATGACTAATAGTTGATTGTTATTTTTAGAATTAGAACAAATTAATGAAATTATCTCACTGCATAAAGAAAGGCTAACGATAAAATTAGTAACAGAAAGTAACAGACAGACAGAAATTATGAGAAAGGTTTTATTCGCCACAGTACTTAATTATTCACCTCTTATATAGGAGTACTGCCATCTGTATAAGTAGTTTTAAACATAATAACTATGAAAATGCATGATAGCTTTTGGATAATGTATATGAAAGAGATAATTCAACCCTGTTAGCATCGGAGGGTTGATCAATCAGTGAGGCTAGCTAGCACTGAAAAACTCCAATGAGCCAATATATCATTTCAAACACAAAATTTATTTCTATTATTGTCTTTCAAATGGTACGCTAACGTTTGCTCTATGTGGCTTTTCACTACAACTCAGTTGTGAGTGTATCATCATCATCAGCCGGGGTCGATCCACTGCTGGATGACGGCCTCCCCCTGCTTTTTTTTTCAGTGGGGTTGTTTGGACATAGCAACAACACGCTGCCCAGGCGGGCTGGTGTTCGGTTTTCTGTCTGGGTTTTCCTTCCTATAGCCAAGAGAACACGGCACGCAGTGTTCCCGAGCGGTCACCCATCCAAGCACTATCCGCGTCCAATGCTGCTTAACTTCGGTGATCGCACGAGAGCCGGTGCTTTCAACGTGGTATGGTCTTGGCTGTGAGTGTATATCGACCATAAAAGGGTGAATGAAGATTCCTTTTGATGCATGTGCGATTAAATTTAATGATAATGCCTCCCATAATTCCTCCAAAGTTAAATTGATATATTATTTTGACAATAAACTTTCAAAGGCAAAGTTGTATGCCTTATCAATCGTCATTGTTACAATTAAAGGATTTTTTTACTATCAACTTTTACACCTTTTCAGTTTTAATTTTTAATTTCCCATAATTCAAAAATCTACTGTTAAGGGAAGTAAAAACATTTTATTTTTTACTTGATTGAATGAAATAACTTACCCTCACTAGGATGCAAAAAATCACAAAGTTTATACATTATTTAGGCAATAATATTTGTACCTGTGTAGACCTTTGCGACGCCCTATTGATATTTCAATGTTTTATCTCATTTTATAAGAGAAATTAACCAACAAAATTGTATAATATCATTATCATATTGTTTGTTTCGTAAAAAACAATCTGAATAGTTAATTGATCAACTTCAAAATTTAAGCTTCAATAGAATATTCACATTCCTTCGGTGCACTGAAATATAAAAGGCGACTAGAGAAGTTGATTATAAGATACCGAATAAAATACACCCATGCGTAATGGTAAGTAACAAAATCCAGTTACCTGCTTACATATTGTGAAGTTACATTCTCAAAAGTTATTTTTACTTTCATTGGGCGGCGATTATAATTCAATACGGAGAAATATATTTTAAGGTAACAACCTTATGGAATTTCAATATTAAATTTGAAGTTTTCAAAATTTTTACGCTTTAATATGTTTTGTCACTCAAGTTTAATCCTCCAACAATACCTGGTTGTATCTATGTCATCTTCAATGATACAACATTTTTGGTACTTATTTAATTTATTTTTTGTTTCAAAAATTATCTACAAACGTATTATATTTGTTCATAAAAGCGATTTCTTTATTTAAGTTAAATAGGAACTTCATCTTTTTGGTATTAATGTTATTAATACTAAATCAGTTGTTCTTAAAATTCATTTAGAAATCATTTTAGCTTGTAGACTTAGGGTCTATATTTTCACTAATTCGTTTATATAAACTATTTACATGCTCTCTCAGGGATCACAAACGTGTACCAGAGTGTAAAAGAACGTATCCTGGATCGTAAGTAACAAAACACGTAGTGTACGTAGTTTGAACGATTTGAATGGACAACTATATGTAACAGAAGCCAGCCATCCTCCGATTGGACTTTTGAACAGTACTGCACGCGAATATAAAAAAGAAAAACATATGATGAAATAGGCTAGGATCTATGTGAATAGAGAAACCTAATACCTAACAATCGCCTACCGATAAGAGTAAGTACTAAGGAAACCAATACTGAAAATTTACAGATCGTGTCTACCAGATTTACATGATTTGTTGCATTCAACACTAAAAAAAAAATGAAGTCTTACCCTCTTGGGCTGGGATGCCAGGGCTGGTAAAGTATTCAGAGATGAAGAAACAGCAACCGGCTGCAGAGCAGGACTGTCCTAAAGAAAACATTGAACAATTAAATATCATTTATGATATGGACTGAAGGTGCTTGATGGAATTTCAATATCAAATTTGAATTGTTACAACTTTGTATGATTCCACTTGTTTCGTTAGTTCTGTTGCATCCGTGCGATAGAATGCCTGAAGATGCTGAAAGGCGAAACCCCGGTCGTTGGTGACAAAACATATGGAATCGTACAAAGTTGTAACAATTCAAATTAAATATCGGTTAATTAAAGTGATAACATTACGGTGATATCCCGGCCTAAGCGAAAGTCTTTCCATGTCTACTGGATAGACTTCTATAATAAAACAGCATTGTAAATAATAAAATAAGATTCAGAAAACTTCTGCCATCAAATATGTTATTTAACCTGAATCATCTTCATCGGAGGCGGTAGTTCGACGAGAACTTCGTCTTCCTGCTCGTCTTGGCCTCCTCCCGGAGTGGCTGCTCCCCTGGAACTGCGCTTTGTAGACTCTTCGTCAGAAGGATTCTCTGTGTCGGTCTCGCTCACGCTTGATTTACCGATTTCTGTCAGTGGTAGCTGCAAATAAATGAAACAAACAAATATATAATTTAAAACTTCAATGGATACAACAAAACTTTTTTGTGGAATTTTAATGTATGATCACTTATATCACAATATGATATTGCTTTAAAATAAAATCCTCATTAAGTAAATAACAATATAATTTTGCACTGCTCCTATTTAACCACTTGCACGCCACTGCGAGTGATTGGTACATCGCCTGTGTATCACGAATTTAGACAGTTGTTTCGAATTGATCGAAATTTAGTTCCTGCACATTATAGCGATTTTTTTGGCAAACACGGTTACCACCTTAAGTTGATTAATTTAATAAAAATAGTATATGACAATAAAACTATTGTTATCTAAGGTTAAGTCAAGCTGTATGTTGCATTTTTACTGATATGTCTAACACTTTCAATAAAAATATTTATTGTATAAACCCATGATAAAATAGAAGGCTATATATATAAATAGGCGTGTTTGTGATTTATTTCCTATCAGTCGATAATGCTTACGATGAGCAAAACTGGTCCTGGTCATAAAATACATTGTGGAAATAACACTAAAAAGTGTGTTTTTATGATATCGACTGAAGGTGCTTGATGGAATTTCAATATCAAATTTGAATTGTTACAACTTTATACGACTCCACATGTTTTGTCACTAACGACCCGGGTTTCGCATTTCGGCATCTTCAGGCATTCTATCACGCGGATGCAACAGAACTGACAGAACAAATTTGACGTCATCGATAAAAGATGCTCGATGAACCCATTACGCGATTTCAATTGGCAGAGTGATTTACGACTCGCATTTAAACCAGGGATGTAGAGACGGAGAGAAATTAGCAAAAAAAACTAAACTTTTTTTATTCGGAGTCGTGTTGTTGTTGGAAAATGTCAATATCGGAGCCGGACGGAAATGTGCATCACCAATTTGTTGTTCATAATATTTATCACAACGGCGTCGTGATGCCGTCGAAGGAAAATAGATCTTTTCGCAATCTAGTTATTTGCTATTGAAGTAAATGTAAAATACATAATAACAGAAAATAGTGTAGCGGACTTCCTGCATCGTTTTTTCGTATTTTTCTTTTGAAAATAAGTAATAGTTTGTGTGGTAACTATTGATGTATCACGGCTTGGTGAAAAGGCATTCTATTTAAATAACAAAACAAAACGTTTAATACTATTATCATAATTTTATACTATCGCAAGCATTATCAGCTGAAAAATACTAATTATTTAATGCATTTTATTTCGTAAATATGGCTATGAAAATAGTGATGAGAATTATGAATTTATTGCATTTTTAATTTGGCTTCATTTTTGATTAGAAATAAATATTAATATTAACACGGTGAAAAAATAGCAATGTATTTTAGTTCTACAAAATTTTGTAGAACTAAAATACATTGCTATTTTTTCACCGTGTTATAATGGAGTTCTACCAAGTGAATGCCAAGTCAATCAATAAATATTAATATTGAAAATATTTTTTTTAATAATAAAACACAATGTTTATTAATATTTCCACGATTTTATATTCTCCAAATTTGGATTGGTTTCACTCACCGCGAGTATTATCAACAACACAAATACAATTAAAAAAATATTTATACGAAATTAATAAAAGTTAATAATTATATACAAAAGAAAAGATGTAATAATTTAGAAAATATGACGACAAAATAGAACTATTTAATTTAAAGAGGTACTTAACATTTTATTTTTAAACTACACTCATGACTTGATTTATGCGGTTTTTCACAGAGCCGTGCTAAGAAAATAAACTTGTGCAAAATCAAAATATAGTTTCTATTATTGTTAAGCGTTTCGAAAAATTCGTGTATAAAGAAGAACCACAGTTCGTTGTATTAAAAATTGTAGAAGTTGCATGTAAAAATGATTCATTTCGAATGAATTAAAAAAAATATATTGAAGTATATTTTATTAATTGAAAATACATAAAATTTGAATTATTAAAATTTTGTACGATTCCACATGTTTTGTCACTAATGACCCGGGTTTCGCCTTTCGGCATTTAGTTCTGTTGCATTCCTGTGATAGAATGCCTGAAGATGCCGTAAGGCGAAACCCAGGTCGTTAGTGACAAAACATGTGGAATCGTACAAAGTTGTAACAATTCAAATTTGATATTGAAATTCCATCAAGCACCTTCAGTCGATATCATAAATTATGAAAATATATAGTTGATAGCTATTTCGGCTTACATATCATCAGAACTATCTGATACTAAACTTATAGAGAACAAAAATACAGTGCTATTTTTTCAACGTATTATTATCTTAGTTCTTGAATCATTGATTTTGTATATCTGTTGATATTTAACTAAAATTTTTGTGTATATGGCCTAGTTTCAATTTATCAGACAATAATATGCTCAAGATAAGCGAAACCGCTCAATTTAATAATATATAATTAATGTGGCAAATGTATAAAACATTGCTTACATTATTATTTGATTTATTGAATAATACAAGTAATTTATAGTAAAACGTAAACAGTATCACGATAGATTAATTTTGCATGGGTAACGAACTTAGGAAATGCAATGCAGTAATTTCCCAAGAGGCCGCCGTCTGTCCGCAATGGAAATAGTCAAGAGTGGTATGTGCCCATAAACTAAACAAATATAGCTAAGAAGCATATACAGGGCCAAAGAGTAACAAAACACCGGGACTTTGGCATTGTCCAACGAATGATTACATTTTATTAATGGAGTCTAAAAGAAAGCGAGTTTCAAAAAAAATGGTACGACGATTTGACTATAGGTAATTTTGACTTTGTAGATATCGTAAAGATACATTTTTATTGTTGTTTCGCCTTATGTCGATTTATTTTGCAATCGAATTACGATTTTAAATGAGAATCTTTCTTTAGCCATATTTCATAATATCGCTTGGCTAAGAACGAGTGAATAGGTTCAGATTTAAAATATTAATCAATCGTTTTATGTCGAAAGCAGTTCTGTCCGACGCACCTTGGATTTGATGAAACTAATTTAAATAATTCGAATGAAAAAACACAACCTCAAAATCTTGAGACTTAGAGACTTGAGAGAGTACTAAACGTACGTGAATACGGCTTCGATTACTCAGCTCCGGAGCGATTGCAACAAAATGCTGCGAATAAAAATTCTGGTAACCTATGATAAAGATGAATCTGTTGTTGGAATAGTAAGTGAGTTTCGAATTATTCGTTTCAATTTAAGTGCCTAATTGAAAAAAGAAACAACTTGGTGTTTGGTACTATTTCGAGATAGGAGTTTAATTGGTTCCGTAACCTTGCTCGTGTGTCAATTTACTCGTATCTCAAAGCAATTTTTCTCATCGAAATTAATTGAAATGCCATTAATCTGTTCCAGCCTCCAAAATGCCACCCCAGTTGTTCTTGTTACGTGTTTTCGAATAAGAAAAATGTATTTATAAATGACAAATATTGCATAAAAATATAATAAAATAGAGCGTAATGTGATAAATTAGTTTTATACAGTGTATCGATATACAACTGTATGCTTAATTGTAGTCACTGCTTTTCTCTTCACTGGTTGCCGGATTCAAAAAAAAAACAACTTGACCAGGGTTTGTTTTTGCAAGTGTCAATAGCTCCGATGCACGACCAGTTGCAACCTTTCCAGGTTGTTTCTTTTCCACGAACTGGGAAACTCTCCCGCACATTCCTCGTATCTCAGATGTTGCTCGATTTCAAAGGAAAATTTCGCTCGATCGCGCACGTTAGGACACTCGTATCTCGAGGTACCACTGTATTATAAGATTCACACCTAAACCGATTGCGTTCATCGCAAGCACTATAATGCCTTTCCACGAAGAAGTGGCAGTCAACACATCAAAAGTGAAACAAGCAAATTCCCTATTGTAATTGAAAGTTATGAAATGAGAGTTCTAAGTAGGTTTTTCTTTTATATACTCACTTTGAAGCGTTTATCGGATGCAGTTTTCTTCAGTGGAGCTGGAGTTGTCTTCTCAACCTTTCCTTGCGACAATTTTCTCAGCGGAGGTAAGAGCCACTTGCGCCTGTCAAAAAAAAAACAATTAATTCATATTATATTCAGAGTAAAAAACATAAAAATATAACAAAATTCAAATGTCATAATACCACTTCTACATTTATCAAAACTACACATACGAATGACGCATTCAATATCTAATATAAGCTGAACATTTTCTGGTGACATTTCAATTAAAACTATTATCTAGAAACAAGCTATAAGGAAAACGTGTTAACAACAGATACAATAAAATAAAATAATATAATTTTACTCATTTTATTTTATCTTTGGGAAATTTCGATTCATTTTTATTATTAATAATTAATGATATTGTCTGAAGGTACTTGATAGAATTTCAATATAAAGTTTGGATTGCTGAAACTCTGTCTGATTCCACGTGTTTCGTCACTAGCGTCCCGGGTTTCGTCTTTCGGCATCTTCAGGCATTATATCGCACGGATGCGACAGAACACATACAGTCAGTTCACATTTAACAGTTATGTCATGTGATAAAACTATGGGTTTGCGGGTCCTGTTGGACATGTGTGATAAAATATGCCTGAAGATATCGAAAGGCGAAACCCGAGTCGTTAGTGACAAAACATCTAGTATCGTAAAAAGTTTCAGCAAATCAAATCTGAGCTTTATTATCGTTTTTATTATCGTATCTTTATTAGGTTTATGAAAAAAAAATATGAGGCTGTTAACAGTCTTCAAACTTGATTACATGGTTTAACTTAACCCTCTGACTGCTAACGTCTCAACTGTTGAGACGGCTGATTTTACTGTTGATACTCGAAAATTTGTAATTAACAGTGGTTAAATCCTTCTTGTACTCGCTAATTTTTGAGTTAATGCATTCCTGACAAACTCAATAAGATTGTTTCAAACCAATATTATTTAATAAATTTTTGAAGTTTAAGTGTTGGAGTATTCTTTAAACGGCTTAGAAAGGAACGAGGTCAAAAAAAACTGATAACCTTTTTCCGTATGTTGAAATATTGAGTTTGCAATAACTTTTGCGCCACTTAGCAGCGAACGGGTTAACATTATCCACGAAAACGTTTGAATTGCTCATTTGATAATCGCGTAAACAAAATATCCATTGAGGAACATATCAAAAGGTGAGTTAATAGATAAAACACTTCAAAATTCTTTTTCCACGATTTTATACTATTTAAATTATGTTTGGCTCAACACGAGCGTTATTTACTGAATCAGTAGGACTGCAGCACAACATCTGGATGAGTTGACGATACTCGTGATACTCGCAAAACTGTAAAATAGTACGAATCATTGTGTTTTATTACTGAAATATATTATTTTTATACCAAGAAGTGACAATTAACAGATTAAAAATCAGGGATGAAGTTTGCATAACGTGCATATTTGAATTAAAGCCATCGAAACCATCGAAACATTTCGAAAACAGATATGAGTGACATATCGAATTATATGTTATATTATTTATATGATGGATTGCCTAAACATAAATAAAATAAAATGAAACAAAAGCGTAAATAATATTTAATTTAAAGATATGGTATATTAAAAAAATACTTCTAGCAATGTTGGACTATTATATTTATTATATTATTATTGATTTTACAACAACTTTGTCAGTAGATATAACAATCTCCAATGCAGAAATTACGAAATGAAAATTAATCTGTTCCCTGCTGAGTCAATCAAAAGATATCCCAACAACGAATATTAAAAAGATAATTCAATAACGTTGGTATTAACCAAACTTATGTAGATTATCTGGGCGATTCAGTGTATTTTTATATAAAACAAAATAGCTTTTAGACGAAAGTTTCGACACTTTTTACACTAGTATAATAAAGATTGCCAACTATTAATACGTAACAACTAGCCATATCGGCAGTCGAGTGTTTGGCAGTCAACAGGTTGAGAGCGGACAATTTTGAGTGTTTTAGAAATGCGAAATGACAAAGAGGTAATTTTAAAACCGTCACAAAAAAACGAATCTGAGGCGAAATCAAAATGTAAAATATTCACAATCCTGAAGTGTATTAAAAATTGTGATAAACTTCGAATTCATGATCACTCATTTGACATATTATATTAGGTGTGGTAAAAAGTCTTGACGTTTTTTTTAAAACGCGTGTCTTAAAATCGGTCGGCTTCGGGCCTTAAATAAGATGTCATAATATTTTTTTTCGTGTTGTGTGACATCTCAAGTTACGTTCCGAATAGAAAAAAATATGTTCATTCGCCCCAAACAGAATGACCGACCTTTGCCCTTCATAAGAATATATGCGCGGTTGCATGCTTTTTCAATATAACGCCCAGAACAGTGCAGTCGTCGCCACAAAAAACATTTGCGACATTTATGGAGACGTGTTAAAGGTTCAAAAATGTCAGAGATGGTTTTACAAAATTTAAATCTGGCAATTTAAGCATTGAAAATTACCATCGAAGTGGACCGACCTCATACAGTGGATGAAGTCGCCCTGAAAGCTGAAATCGAAAAAAATCCTATGCTAACAAAAAAGGAATTGTCCAATATAGTCGGTACTAAATGGTCCATAACACAAAAGTACCTGAAAAGGCTGAGAAAAATTCGAAAAGTAGGAATTTGGGGTGCCACACGCGTTGAGCGATCGGAACAAGGCGCAGCGACTAAGCGCGTGCCAATTGCTGCAAAAAAACACACTTTACGACCATTTATTCTAAACCTGATTATCGGAGATTAAAAGTGGGTGTTATATACGAATATATTGAAGAAAAAACAATATCTAAATCGTCGACAACAACCAATTCCGACCCCTCGAACTGGTTTACACCCAAAAAACTCTTACTTTGTGTTTGGAGGGATTTCAAAGGAACAATTCATTATGAAGTGTTGAAATATGGTGAAACTATGACGGCACAAGTATACTGTGACCTATTAAACAAATTAAGTGCAGCTTTGACAAGAAAGAGGCCGGGCAGGATGAATGGACGTAACGATAAACTGCAAAACGAAAACGCGCGACCGCATGTGACGAATATGACCTGGGAAAAATCCAGGAGTTGGGTGGGAAAACTTTATTGCATCCACCTTATTTACCAGATCTAGCACAATCGGATTACCATTTATTCCGTTTAATATAAAAAACTTTTAGCGAAAAAAAATTCAAAGAAAAAATTACGTGAAAAACGCTATTTCCGACTATTTTAATTCCAAATCAGTAGAGTTTTTTACTAAATGGATTTTAGACTTGTCTAATAGGTAGCAGAAGGTTATAGATAGACAGGGAGATTACTTTTTATAAATAAAAATAAAAAAAAGTACTAAAAAAAACACTTTCGAGTTTCATTAAAAAAAAACGTCAGGACTTTTTACTACACCTAATATATTCCTTTTGTAACTTTTCAACAAATATCTTCACTAATTTAACATTTGCAGTGTACATCAATTTGTTGATTGAATTGACATTTACTTAGTAGAGCTTCATTATAGGTGAAAAAATAGCAATGTATTTTAGTTCTACAAAATTTTTATAACATATAGTTCATAGCTATTTCGGCTCACGCAATCGTCAGAACTATAGTTCTAGATATAGATATCCAGTAAATATAAGAATAAGTCTGACGATGACCTGAGCCGAAATAACTGTATCTTATAAAAAATTTGTAGAACTAAAATACATTGCCATTTTTTCACCGTGTTATATCATTTTAATTGAACGAGTAGTAAATTATAAATGTAAATTTTGATTATAAAAAAGGATATTTATTATTATTAATTATTAGGATTACATCCTTTTGCATACGTAGGAATTAATCCCATACACTTTACAAAAAAGCACTGATTAAAATGCACTGAAAACTTTTTAACCACCTTTCGATCCATGGGCAACAGTTATTAAACGAATTTCTCTTTGAGGGCTCCATTTATGGCGGTCGGGGAAACACTGCTACCGTGATTCACTAATGACCACAGATGTGTACTAAACGGTTATCACTCAAATATATAATCGCAAGAATGTTATGCATTCATGCATCGCACAATTCCTACACAGGCGCGTTAGTAATAATACGATCTGATTTGAATGATTCATTCGACTGAATCACTTGTCAACGCGCGCGAATCGAAAAGATATAATACAAACATTCATCACTCTGTCACTTATACCGTAGAATTTTTAAATAGTACTGAATTGAAACTTCAATCAAATAAATATTTAAACACGTACGTTACTATTGCATTGCTATACAAGGCAGATAAACAAAAACTATTCAGAGAATTGATTAGTGCTATAAACGATTATCATTGAGTTCGAATACCAAGGCAGAAAGATGTACCAAGATACGAGCTCGAAGTTTCTTATCCTTCGTTATCTAAAGAAAAAAAGCGAATTCTTGATAACAAACGATAGTGGCGACAGACTGATTACACGTCAATGATTAAAACATTTATGCGTGAAAGATATGCAATATTATTTTAAAAAAAGATGTTTTAAGTGGAATAGCTGCGGGAATTAATTAATGATGCATCGATGATTATAAAAAAAAAATTGAAATAGAAATGGCGTCAGACGTTATCTATTTTTGTGAAAAATAAACGAAATTTAATTTGTGTCTGTTACAGCGATGGTGAATTTCAAGTAAAATATAATTTTACGGTGTAATCACATCCCAACACATTGTCATAATATCTGATAAAATTATCATCAAATGTGTGTTGTCGAAACTGTGTACACGTCGACATTATTTTTCTCACGACCCGGATGTCGACTTTTGTAATCTTCGTGCATTCTATCACAACCGTGCAATACATTGCATCGCTCATATATACGAGGAATTGCACATAAAATTGCTGACCAAAATGCAAGAAGTAAATATATACACATCTGTAATAATTTTTAAATGCTTAAAATGACCAACACATTAAGTGAATTTGTTATGAGAGGTTTTTCACAAACATCATCCACCACTAAAATAAAATTGGGTAATGTGACATTTATAAAATATCAGACGTCCTATTAAAATAAATATATTTTTTTCAGATTATGGACTAAATTAACAAATCTTACGTTAGCTATATAGCAAGGGTGAATAAGGGATGCTTAACTGCTCGTTAACAATAGGTATTGAGCTTTGAAATTGATCCGTGTTTATTTCTAAATTTTTTTTCATAAAATAGTTTATAATTGTATTTTGGCATGATAATTAAACACATTCCATCAATTATGCACTCTTAGTAGATATCGCAAATTACAACATCATCAATCAGTTGAAATATACTTCTACGCGTGGAAATATATTTTTATAGATTTCCGGTTCGTTGTGATTGAATTGGCAATTCCTTGGTAGAAATCCATCATAACTCGGTGAAAAAATAGCAATGTATTTTAGTAGGTATATAATTGATGTATATTTCGGCTTACGCTTTCATAAGAACAATGTTTAAACGTAAATTTACTTATCTATATAAAGCTGTGTAGGAAATGTACACAATACATTTCATTGATTGAATTGGCATTCACTTGGTAGAACTCCATTATAACACGGTGAAAAAATAGCAATGTATTTTAGTTCTACAAAATTATTTTTAATAATTTTGTAGAACTAAAATACATTGCTATTTTTTCACCGTGTTACACAATACATCTCTACTTTTTTAACATCCTAGTTTAAAATTGTGATAATATATTCTAAAATATGGCACATTGTTATGCATTTCTCAAAATGAGAGTACATCTGGGTTTATTTTATGAATAAACGTAAATAGTGAATTAGTATTGTATGTGATTTCCGATTCCATAAAAGTAACCAACGACAAAATTGAAGTGTCGATAAAAGCCGATTTAGCGTCTTTCTCAAAATGCAGCATATTTTTCTTTGTATACAAATAAACTTTGAAGTTGCTCTATGTTATTGAATAACTCGTAGACGTACGTTCGAAACGTTACACAATTTTAAATATAATATTTCTCGCGAAGTGTTGTAAATCGTGATTCTTTTCCTCCAAGCTCAGAGCATCAATAAAACTTTCTTTCAATGTATAAAGCCGTGCGAGGTTCGATAAGTTTTTTCAGTTGTTTGTCGGATTCTTTTGAGCACTGCAGTGTTTTATTTACAACGCTAGTTTTTTTCTTATTATTTTAACTACTTTATTAGTGACAGTTAACACCTTAAAAGTGAACGCTAGTTTTCACTCGCACACAGTATACAATAAGACATTTTATAAATAAAAATGAGCGTTTGTTTGTTTGCTCGTTCGTTCCGTATGCGCTCCTATATCGTTAATCCGATTGCGATGAAACTTTCATGGGATATTGTAACCTTCGCGAGTAAACAGTAAATCATTACCGGTTTCGCTTATCGCGAGCACCATCAGCTGACACACTGAACTGCGTGGATATGCTTATTGTGGAATATTATATTACACTTCGATGAACAGAATTGTACCGCAATCACTTTCTTTGTTTGAGTGGCATTGCAACGCATGCCGGATATTCGCTAGTATATAACATGCATTCAACAAACTTCAATTATCTACTTGTGGATTTGAGTCACGATAGGAAATCAACTCAAACGCACGACTGATATCTAGTTTCGAAAAACAAAGTGTCCTTTAACAAGATAAACCCTTGTTCACTGAAAAATATTTCGATACAATTTGTCATACAATCATTTATGATATCGACTGAAGGTGCTTAATGTTTCTATATCAAATTTGAATCCACATGTTTTATCATTAACGACCCGGGTTTCGCCTTTCTGCATCTTCAGGAATTCTATCACACGGGTGAACAGAACTGACGTAAAATAAACAGTTAGCATCATCTATGTACCAAAGTTATTAAATACAGGAAAACGCTTACCCAAAATTGCAGTTAAAAAATATATTATTAATCTAATACACTTGGGCCTCGTATAACACGGTTTTACACAACACGGATTTATACAACACGGTGGCAAAAATCGTGGTTTATTTTTATATAACACGCTTTATATAACGCGATTTTAAAAAAAAACAATAATTTACATGTTTAATTTGTACGCCAATGTAATGTGCACATGAAAAATCTTCCTGAGCGTGTCGAGACCTGTCAATTTTGTTTGTTTCGATACATTTCAGTTGCACTCTGGCAGTCAATGGTGCAGTGCATATTTCTTTGTAATCCGTGGATTATTCTGGCTTATTTTTTGTATGTATACACTTTACATATTTCATTTTATCATTACGTATGTACATACATGTACATAATAACCCTTGGCAGTTCAGAAGCATGACGTACATTCCCTACTAGATTCCAATTGCCTTGCTAAATCCTTGGTTATTTGAAAAATATTTAAAATTGTGTACTCAAAATCAAATTATAAATAATATTGATTTCTAGCTGTTCTAAAGCCGTTCTAAAGCCGTGTTCTAAAGACACCAATTATCACAAAGGATTCTTAACGACCAAACTAACATAATAGCATCGCCACTTGTCCAGCTGTTGCACAAAGGGGTGGTCTGATTTACTTCCAGAAGGATCACTTCCGTTCCACATATAATCTTATTGTCATAGACACCTATTGTTTCATTTAGAATTTTGAAAATTTAGTGCCAGTGTGTTAAAGTAACAAGCTAGACCGTTGGAACGGGAGAGAGGATGTGTTGTGTGCCTTTTCTACACAGCTATATATAGATAAGCAAATGTTAGTTTAAGCATAGTTATGACGATGGCGTTAGCCGAAATAGCTATCAACTATATTTGTTAAAAATAATTTTGTAGAACTAAAATACATTGCTATTTTTTCACCGTGTTAGAATTTAATATTTGAGATATGATATTATGAAAGTGCCTGATCAAACTTAAATCGAGAAGTCTTTAAAAAAGTGGGCAAATAGATTCAAATCAAGTTAAGATTGTGTAACATTCACTTTGTAGTAATGCATTGGAAAATTTGATGTTAAAACCCCTCCTAGTAAATAAATTTTATATACCACGTGATTTAAAAAGGCAAAGATCTAAAGAAGCAGCCGGTACTATTAATTACTTTTTAATTGAAAATGATCCTATAATGGAAAGAAGTTGGAAATTCAAGAGGGAATTGCAACAGATTTTGGAACCTTATAAGGAAATACGTAAGGATTTATACGCTAAAAGCAGACAATCGCTTATTAGCGAATTTTTGAATGCTAAAACCACAAGAAATCCAGAGTCGTCCGATGATGAAAACGTACAACCGATTTCGAAAAAGAGTAAAACATATAGAATTATACGTGATAGTGATGATGAATGATTACCATTTTATGTTATTGAAGTTTTTTTCACGAATATGTAAATATATATTTGTTTATTTATAAAAATAAAGTATATATTCATATAAATTATATTCGTTATTTTTTTTTTGGAACGCATCCCCTAATTTTGTATTAACTTCAAACCTTGCATAACACGGATTTGTATTACACGAGATTTTTGTGGAACCATATATCCGTGTTATACGAGGCCCAAGTGTAATAATTACACATTGTCTGTGATAATTTTCATTAAAAATCTTGTTAATGAGTCATTCCTGACAGGGTTTTACAATATATTATGTCAATAAAACTATGCTAATAGTGTTAGTCATTGTATTGATTGAATTGAAATTTACTTAGTAGAACTCCATTATGACACGGCGAACAAAGAGCAATGCATTTTAGTTCTGCAAAATTATATTATATAAAATATATAATTGATAGCTTTTTCGGTTACGCCTTACGTTACGCCTTCATCAGAACTATCACTACTACGTTAGTCGAAATAACTATCAATTACATATCTTATAAATGTTGTAGAACTAAATTACATTACAATTTTTCACCACGCTAATCATTGTGTTATATTATTTTAATAAAATGCAATTCAACTAAGAACTCACGGTCAACAAGTTATGAGTGACACCAGGAGTGCTGGTTCAGTAAGAGCAGTGTTCGTCGAATTTTTTATTACTGCCGCCCACTTTTGTGACTCTGTAAGAAGTAATATTTTCTAACCACTGGTTCCATATTAATTGTGATTTACATAGTAGGGAGGTAGCTTTTCTTTATGTCTTTAAAACCTCTACTGCCCACAGCTGTAGGGCCCACTAGTGGACGGTAGGGACCAGGTTGACTACCCCCGAGTTGGAGTATCTGATACGAGACTCAGCAAGAAACTGAACTGAAATAAGTAGGAAGAAGGATTTTGATGTAAGCCACATTTATGAAATTCATCAGGGCAAATCAAGCTACGTTGCTTTATAAATATTTTCTCATTTTGAATTGTTACAACTTTGTACGATTTCACATGTTTTGTCACTAACGACCTCGGTTTCGCCTTTTAGCATGTACAGGAATTCTCTCACACGGATGCAACAGAACTGAGGTAAAATAAACAGTTATCATCGGTTATATAGCAAAGTTGTTAAAGCTATATAAACGATGCTAACAGTTTATTTTACGCCAGTTCTGTTGCATCCCGGGTCGTTAGAGACAAAACAAATGGAATCATACAATGTTGTAGCAATTCAAATTTGATATTGAAATTCCATCAAGCACCACCTTCAGTCGATATCAAAAATTATGCAAGTATTGTATCTGACATTTTATAACCAGCGATAGTTTGAACACTTTTTATTGTTATCTTCACTTCACTGTCGCTTATATTTTTTAAGTTTATTTTCAGCACACTGCGAACAACCATCCCAACCTTAGCAGTCACAGGGTTAAATATATTGTTGGTTTTCAATATTCGATTCGTCGCCAGCTGTGAACCCGTCACTCGTAGCCTGACATCGGAGTCATGTGCGGAAATCAAACGTGGGACATTTTTCTCCGCACGGAATCCACCTTGGGCCAAGGACGCCTCCGTGAAATATCATCTCGTGCCGGAATTCCATCTCGATGCTTCCGACCGGATTCCTTTAGAAGGAGGTTCTTGAAAATGAGAAATCGTTTAACTTATGAAAACAAGGAACTCACCCTCCAAATCCACGGCGTTTGTTGACGGGGCTCGAGGTGGTGGTGGACCCAGCGCCAGAACTGCTACAAGCTTCGCCCGAAGTACCTTCTGCACAAAGAAAAACGAATAAGTTAAAATAACAATCAATTTCTAACACAAAAAAATCAACAGGCTATATTTAGAACGGTTACATCACTTATCTTCCAGATCTGAAATAGTAATACACCTGGGCCTCATAAAACACGGTTATATGGTTCTACAAAAACCTCGTGTAATACAAGGTTTGAAGTTAATACAAAACTAACAGAGTTTGTATAAAATTGTACTTTATTTTTTTGAATAAACAAATATAAGCTTATATATTAATCGAAAGACACGTAAATAACATAATACACCATTCATTCATCACCGCTATCACTTTTTCGAGATCGGTAGTGAGATTTCTTCATCGGAGGACTCTGACTTTTTTGTGATTTTGGCTTTAAAAAATTCGTTCATAAACGATTGTCTGCTTTTAACGTAAGTCATTATAAGGTCCCTAAATATTTTTCGTAATTCCCTCTTGACTTAACTAAGGAGTTTGAATCCTTTTCATTATAGGATCATTATCAATAAAAAAAATATTAGCCAATACCAAGCTGTCATTTATTGTTTTTAATGGCAAACATGCAGCTATTTCGCTGCAACTACTTTCCGAGTAATTAATTATGGTAGATCCATTCAATGTTTCATTTATGTTATTTTTTTCCCTTAAACCGTGTTGTATAAACATATTGCACAATTTATATATCCGTATTGTATAGAACCGTGTCATATAAGGCCTGGGGGTATAATTATTGGTGCATATATAGTAATAGTATCATAAATCATTTCTTGGTATGCGAGTGAAATTTCTAATTAAATATATAAATGTAATTTTAAAAAAATGCTTTATTGTCATCTGGCTGTGTGTATGCATCTAAACGATCGTGCAATTGGGGTATTTGCGGCGAATATTTCAAGCAAGCGCGTAATTCGGAGTAATGTAGTTAAGGGTTCCACTGCATTTAACATTTTATTGGGAAACTATTTTACTTCGCTTAGATCACAGATTCCCAACCTGCGGGTGGCGAAGACATTTTTGGAGGGTTGCCAACTTATACGGTTAACGAAGATTTTTTTTGTATACTTTTGGATTGCATGGGGGGTCGCGGTTCACATGGATTTTATGAAAAGGGGTCGTCACCCGAAAAAGGATGGGAACCTATAACTTAGGTATATATTGCATGATTGCATGTAAATTGTGTTAATTGTGACTAATTATTAACTCAAATTTTGTACAAGTAGCCGTGTCTTTAATTTGTATTCTTTCGGTTGATAATGCTCGCAATAAGCGAAACCGATCCTGATCATAAAATATATTATGAAAATAGTACGAAATAATGTATTTTTAATGTTTAAAATATAATGCCTTTCCACTAAGAAGTGAAAGTAAGCATCTCGAAAGTCATTGAAACTCGTGTTGAACAGTGTTAACGCATTTTCGTTGAACCTAAATTGTATACTATTGTTGAACATTGTGATTTCGTATAGCACAAACAGTGCTGAAATAATTCAATAAATATTAAATGTTTACACATCCTTTAACGGACTTAAGTTTAAGCTGTCACTTTTTGGTTAAAAAGCAATATATATATAACAAAAAAATTATACATATAAAGTTCATCAATTGATGTCATGCTCGCGAAGAGTGCAATCGGTCCAGATCATGATACTATACAATGAAACTGCCGACAAAGTACTAAAAAAATATTTGATACTTTAAATTAAATGTCCTAAATAAATATTATGACGTTTTTTAGCAAAGCGTTCTAAGAAAGTGTTTTAATATTGGCGATTTAACATAGGCTAAATATTTTGATTTTTTTTAGTATAAGAATTGAAAATATGTTATTAACTATTGCTATTACTAACAGTTGGAATCAAACTTTTGCTCTAGCGGAATTCTGTTTTGTTTCAATTGAACGGAGATCTATATGAAATTTTAAATATATTATCTACTAAAACCTTGAGTGTTAACTTTCACATTCCTAAGAATAGAAACACCAACCCCCCCCCCCCGACTGTTTTTATATCTTAAATATAAATTTAAATATTGGTGATAGAATTCAATAACAACGTTGAATTGTGAGCTGAATTCATGAGTATTTTAAATCACACATTTTCGAAATAGGATTTTTTACGTTTATTTTAAAAATAATTGGTTGGCGTCAAAATGGGTGCGTTATAATATTAATATTCAATTGAATAGAAGTGGCATTGATTTGGTAGAAATATAGGAAAATGAGCTAAAAAAAAGTATTTGCTTTACGACTTTTATCTATGTTTGTTGTTGATGGCTATTCCGGACGGACATCAATTTGTTATTCAGTTAAATCAGATGACAATACTCGTGATGAGAGAAACCGGTCCTGATCACAAAATAAATTACGGAAACAGCAATAAAAACTGTATTTATTATTTAAAATATTTACAAAGCTTTGATCAATTCAAAAAGTTTGCGAACTCTCGGAGAAAAGTTTACCTTTCTTCTCCCCAATCGTTGAATCCATAACACCTGAAGATGTCGAAAGGCGAAATTCGTTTCGCTAGCGACAAAACATGTGGAATCGTACAAAGTTTCAACAGTTGAAATTTTATTATTTGTCTATTTTAATTAATTTTCGTATTTTTAAGCGAAATCATTGTAATTGTTTAAGCATTGTTGTTTTTTAGCCATTGTATTATTATAATGTCGAAATGTTGAATTGAGATAATTCTTAGGTGTTATACACACAAGCAAATCGAATAAAAAAACCAAGCCCTGATAATGGATGAAGCCAAATTAGCCATAAAAAAATAAACTCGATATTTTTGCCTTATATTCTATTTGACGTTGGATTATTGGAAACTGAAATAACATATATTCCTATAAACAAGTAACCAATATATACAAGTTTGTAAAACAGATCTTCTGCGAGAATTTTCGGATTTGATTTAGCCTCGTTTTACATACAGCTGATATTTGATTCTTAACTGACCGTTTGTATAAACTAGCGGTTAGCAAAAACATTAGTAAACAGATCCAAATATCGACAACACAAAGATTAAAATAAATTTTTAGAATCATTTATTTTCAAGACTTTAAGTACATTCAAATTATTTGATTAGGGTCTACCTAAGCCGGCATTTGCTAAATTAGGTCCTCGTTTTGATTGAGGTACGTCCCTGGAAGTCACTTTTAACCCTTCGTTAAACCATAATAATGTTGAATAAAACATTATATAACACTTAAAACAAAACATCTAACAATGACACACTAATGTGACCGATCACTGAAAACCGATTTCGACGAATTTTGTCGAAGAGTCACACTCAAGGGGCTAATGAGACGTAATTTGCCGACCACTGAGATGGACAACACACCTACGCTATTCAAAATAATAAAGGTAATGTTTATTTAGATTTCTTGGAGGGATTATATTCGTTTTCAGAGAACAATAGCGTGTTTGGCACTTGGATCAGTCTTCCTGTGAAACACATATGAATAATTAAAATTAATGAATATTATAGCACATTTCCGCTGAACTTCACTTGTGTTATTAAACTAACCTGTCAAATCGAGTATTCGTTCTCGCAGACGTATTTAAACTGTATTTGTAATGCTATGAAAAGAAAATGTATACGATAAGTGGCATTTGAGTGAAGTGAATTGTTCAATTTGTGAGTTTTGTTGTAGCGAAGTTTGCCGTGAGCGCTTTTTAAAGTTCCACCGTCGTGCCTTTTCGGTAAACTTAACTACACACCGTGCAAAAGTAATTCGAGTTTGGGGGGTCGGTTCGGCGGAAAGTGGGTAAGTGTAACACTCACTTAACTGATGTTGTCGGAAAATAAACTCATGAAAACGAGCGACTCTCAAAAACTTTGAGAAGGATCACATTTATTTATGAATTGACTACTTGCCCGACCGAATTTCATTATTCAATTGTCGTAGTATTTCTGCGGCAGAAGTTTTCAGAAAATGTTCCTTTCGCCAAGACAGGAAAAATCAAGTGTTTCTTTCTTACATCATTTGGGGTAAACTTAATTCAATTTATTTTGATCTATACTATTTCCTCTTCAATTATTTTCAACTTAACCCTCTGGCTGCTAACGTCTCAGTAGTTAAGATGACAAATTGGCACTAAAAATATATGCGTCAAAACTTACATTGACAGGCTAATTTTATTCATAAAACAGGTCTGGCTTTTACTAATAATCTCCAAAAAAAATTTTACGCGATCCCTACATAATTATTTTTTTAAATATTAGGTGTAGTAAAAAGTTTTGACGTTTTTTTTTAATGAAACTCAGTGTTTTTTTTAGTACTTTTTTTTATTTTTATTTATAAAAAGTAATCTCCATGTCTATCTTTAACCTTCTGCTACCTATTAGACAAGTCTAAAATCCATTTAGTAAAAAACTCTACTGATTTGGAATTCAAATAGTTGGAAACAGCGTTTTTCACGTCATTTTTTGTTTGAAATATTTTATCCCTATTTTTTTTACATTAAACGGAATAAATGGTAATCCGATTGTGCTAGATCTGGTAAATAAGGTTGATGCAGTAAAGTTGTCCAATCCAACTCCTGGAATTTTTCCAAGGTCATATTCGCTACAGCGTTATCGTTTTGCAGTTTATCGTTGTTTCCATTCATCCTGCCCGGCCTCTTTCTTGTCAAAGCTGCACTTAATTTGTTTAATTGGTCATAGTATACTTGTGCCGTCATAGTTTCACCATATTTCAACACTTCATAATGAATTATTCCTTTGAAATTCCTCTTAACACAAAGTAAGAGTTTTTTTGGGTGTAAACCAGTTCGAGTGTCTGTTCCGTGTAAAAATATCAATGTCTTTTAAGTTTACCAAATTTATAAGATATATAGTTGATAGCTATTTCGGCTAACGCCTTCATCAGAACTATTCCGGTTCTAGAAACCTAAATATATATTTACCCTATAAACCTAATAAATTCTGTACAATTAAAATAGAGTGCTATTTTTTCACCGTGCACCGTGAGTTCTACCAAGTAAATAAATACCAATTCAATAAAACTAATAAGATTTTTAATATTTTATTTCAGAGTAGAAAATAAAAAAAATTCTTTATCAAAGAAATTGGTGTTTTTTTATTATTAAATCCAAGAAATTTTAATACATTCGCGATACGTTACGCCATGAGTTAGAATGACCGAGACTAAAATTGATAACTTTAAAATTATGCTATTTAGTGACCAACTTCCGCCGTAACTATGGGCGACATTTCAATTTTTACATGTGAGGGGCAGAAGTTGTTAATTGCAAGACATCTTTTACTCATGCAATGCAGTGAAGGATAACCGTAAGTCTATTGTTATTTAAGAGGGAGGAAATGACCAACTAACCGCCCAAATGATATCCATACTAATTTTTAACGAAGGTTATGATAAAATTTATACGTTATAAAACAATACATGTTATGTGTTCTGTATAAAGGCTAAAAAATCCAGTAATATCAGCCTTTATAGAATGAACACATCGCTTGTCTGACCGAAGATTAAATAATTTAATTTTATTGATAAAAATACATTTTTTAATGCGTATCACTTCTTAGTGGAGAGGCAATATATGTCGAATGTTATTCTTGTTAGTGAATATTATACAAAAATTATTAAGTGATTGTTAACAATTTACTTTTAAATTAATTTACATTATTTGTATTAATATCGTATAATTTCCCGTAAATTGTTTCTTAGTTCTTGAACCCACGGTTTTTCATACCTGCTACCATAACTCAAAAATTTGGATAAATAGACTTGCTTGCAAATTGTTTTTATTATTTGATAATGCTAGTGATGAGCGAAACCGGTCTTGATAAAAAATATAAAATTTTTGGAAATAAGTACTAAAAATGTGTTCTTATTATTTAAAATTACTAACATCATTTGCATATGTTTATTTTCTAATATCTTGAACCATTTCCTTTGTATACGTGGTAATAATAAATAAATAACCTAACCTAACTAAAATTTGATAATCAACCTTGATATAAATTGTAATGTATCAGATAATAATGCTCTGGATGTGTGAAACCAGTCCAATTATTAATAATATAAAATTTTGAAAATGGAACTTCACATCGCGTTTTATTGTTTAAAATGCCTCGTGTAACAACGAGCGACGAATAAAAACGAACAGAAAAAGTGCACGACGAGATGTTTCAAGTGAAGTCTTTATCTATTAAACCGCCTGTCATGTGTCTTTTTCCAATAAATTTCAGTTCAGTTTCTATCTGTATCAGGTAAGGTAAACAAACGAAAAGTCTATTGAGTGTAAATATCATACAAACAAATAAATCTTAGGGCTTATTTAAATACTTTGAAAATCTGTAGTAGTCGAACAATACACAATATTTTCCACTGCAGTTTACAAACGCGAAAAATATACCACAATCGCCTACTAACCATGTTGTGTTACAAAAGAACTATTTCCATTTTCACATATAAAAATATCTATTGTGTAATTTTGTTTGCGCAAAAACCTTCAGAAGGTTTTGCTGCATTTAAGTCGCCTTTTGATAGAGGGTGGACACACCACTCCCACCTGTAATATTACCTTGGATATATATTTAAACATTGTTGACACAATATTTTCCACTGCAGTTTGCAAACGCGAAAAATAGACCATAATTCCCTACGTATCATGTTGCGTTGCTAAAGAACTATTTTCGTTTTCAAATATAAAAATGAATAAAATATCTATTGTGTATCATGTTTGTACAAAATCTGTCAGAAGGTTGTGATGCATTTAGGTCGCCATCTGACAGAGGGTGAAAATATCACCCCCAACTGTAATATTATCTTTGAAATATATTGAAACATTGTTGATACGGTATGAATACTCGCGGTAATCTGAAATAGAAGTTTTTATAAAAACATTGTTGACGGCAAAACATATTAGATGTCCAGTTACGTCGCAAATCAGATTGTCTCTAAATAGAAAAGCATTGTTATACATCTATACGTGTTTCATTTAATACAATATCTCGCAAAATTAAACAAATTAAGAATGCACTCGCGTGATTGGTGTTTTAGTTGCGATGTTGTCTTTTTTACGCGCGACTATTCCTTAGAAGACATATATATTTTAGTGCGAAATATAGGACAGATAAAAAGAAGTACATAATTAATTGATCGAATTGGCATTTGCTTAGTATAACTCAAATGGAACGAAAAAATGGCAATGTATTTTATCTCTACAAAATTTATAAGATTAATTGATAGCAATTTCGGCTTACCCTTCATCAGAACTATGTTTAAACGTACATTTATCTAACTATACATAGCTGTTAAAAATGTAAACAATACATCTTCTATTCTGTTTTAACATCCAAGTTTCATATTGTGCCAATAAATTGTAAAATGTGGCCAATTGATTTTATGCATTTCTAGAAGTGCGAGATAACCTGGTTTTTTTGAGGAATAAACTTAAATAGAGAATAAGGATGTATATCTTAGAAATCATAAACACATTCCTATTTTTCTCGATGTTAGAATTATATCACATAAAAGCCTTCACAATCATTTTTTAATTGTTATATGATAGAATAAAGCCATTTCTTGGGGGTGTAGATAACCCCCAATCGTCTCGCAGACTACTTTTGGCATAGTATTTTATACGTTAATTATAATATTATGGAAAATGGCCTTTTTTGATTTTATATTATAAATCATTTTTGTTATTTTACTGTACGTAATCATAAAATGTTAGACATTGAGGTACTACCTTAGTGTCTAACATTTTAGTATTAAAATTATTCAGTCTTGTTGTAGTAACGATCGACTCACATCACGAAGGAACGGTTTCACAATAAATCATTTTTTGGAAGCGCCACAATTTCAGCGGGAAAAATAAACCATTATCATAAAGGTTCGGCATTCTCGATTAATAGCCTCGTATTAGTGGTTGTAAATAATACATCATGTCGACATCACTTGCGTATTAAAAAAAAATAACCTGTAGGCAGAAGAAATCTCTGGACTCGCTGGCAGACCGAATGCAAGTTATGTTTCTTGGTCGGCGTTGGCATATCATCAGGCGACGTCATGATCACACACTTTAGTTCGTAATCGGTTTCCCGAAATGTCAACACACACTGACTAATTAATTTGTCAAACAGTATAGATCATACTTTGGCTATCACTGGAGTATATTCACTATTCGAAAAACGTTCTGGCTCTAAATATTAAATCGCCCTATATCATTTTAATGGTAGTTGATTATTGTGAAAAACCTCTCTAAATCGAAAAGTCATACGTTGTTCTGGTATTCAGATTATCGTTTAACAAATTTTAATGAAATTAAAATCATGTTATTAGTTATTAACGTCGTTAAATAAATTTAATACCTATTTTTTGTGTGATTCTTTCTATTTAAGCGCTACAAACTGTTTACTGACTGTCATTGATATTGCATCCGTATAAAACGGTGAATCTTAACCGGGGGTGCAGGAGAAGACTTTAACAACATCAATTGTTTTTGCAATATTTAAATTTTTGATGTCATCGGCGAATTGTTTTTGTTTGAACCTCGCTTCGTAAGTATTATAATGAATAAAGGACAACAAATATCATTTTGTAATTGATACCTAAAATGTACATTTTTTTTAGCAAACGATATACTTCGCAAAAAGCGTATTTTTCTATTGATTGAATTGGCATTCACTTGGTAGAACTCCATTATAACACAGTGAAAAAATACCAATGTATTTAAGTTCTGCAAAATTATTAAAAATAAATATAGTTGATAGCTATTTCGGCTCACGCCATCGTCAGAACTATGCTTAAACTAACATTTGCTTATCTATATATAGCTGTGCAGAAAAGGCACACAACACATCCTCTCTCCTTGTTCCAACGGCCTAGCTTGTTACTTTAACACAATGACACTAAATTTTCAAAATTCTAAATGAAACAATAGGTGTCTATGACAATAAGATTTTATGTGGGACGGAAGTGGTCCTTCTGGAAGCAAATCAGACCACCCCTTTGTACAACGGCTGGACAAGTGGCGATCCTATTATGTTAGTTTGTTCGTTAAGAATGCTTTGTGATAATTGGTGTCTATTAATTTCCAGCTGTTCCAAAGCCGTCATTCTCCGACCCTTACTACTAGAAGTATATCTACTCGAGCTAAGGAACATGTAAGATCATTCAACAGTAAAAAAACAGATTCACAATTCGCTAATCACGTTATTAATGAATCACATAATATAAATTCAAATTCAGCCCCTAAATGTTTGCATCTTTGTAGTAAGGGTGCTTTTTAAGTGCCTTTTCTGCACAACTATATATAGATAAGCTAATGTTAGTTTAAGCATAGTTCTGACTATGGGGTGAGCCGAAATAGCTATCAACTATATTTGTAAAAATAATTTTGTAGAACTAAAATACATTGCTATTTTTTTCACCGTCGTATTTTTCTAAATTAAAAAATCGACACACATTTTTCAATGCGGTGCGGAGACGTTTTTTCAGATTCAAAGGGGTGCGGCTCATTTAAAATATTAAGAAACACTGGTATGAAAGAAAACTAGGAGAACAAAACCGCGTCACGGTGACATATTTTTAAATTGTACACACTATCAACAATTAAAATTTAATATTGAAATTTTGTCTAGCCCCCTCTCGGTCGATATCGTGGATTACGCAGTGAATTGTAACTAGTTTGCGACTAGTATTTGTCTTATTCATAGTTTATATGGCGATAACATGATGAATTGTTCAGAAAGTGGCCGCCGTAAACAGCAATAAAACTAGAAAGGTAGAAGTGAGCGACAATAGGGAGGAAGGGTGGTCCCTGTTATTCATTCCGCTTGTATGCATTATACTCAACTCACTGTGGAAATATGACGTTGCAAACGTTACACAAGACAATTAACGAGGTTATACCAAATTGATATATGTTCGTAGCGATAGTATAAACCAAGTAATCATATATATTTACTGGTGTTTCAGTGAAATCACAATATAGTTTAAATTTTTATAATTCTAACTATGTACTTTATAAAATATATTAATTGAATTTGCATTAATTTGGTAGAACTACATTATGACACGGTGAAGAAAAAGCGATGTTTTTAGTCTTATAAAATTATAGTTGATACATACAGAATTATACTTAACTCAGTGTAGGGATATGATGTTGCAAACGTTGAACAGTTACCAAATTGATATATGTTCGTAGCGATAGTATAATCCAAGTAATCATATATATTTACTGGCGTTTCAGTGAAATCACAGCATAATTAAAATTTGAATAGTTCTAACCACGCACTCCATAAAATATATGAATTGAATTGGCATTTACTTGGTAGAACTCCATTATGACACGGTGAAGAAATAGCGATGTGTTTTAGTCCTATAAAATTATATTTAATAGCTTTTTCGAATAACACCTTCATTAGAACTATTATTATTACCTATATATATATACCTGTGTAAAAATTGCACGCAATACATCTTCTCTTCTGTTCTACCATCCTAGTTACACTCCACACGTCTTTTTTTACGCGATAGCTACATAATTATTTTTTCAAATGTATGGTTTCCAGCAAGAAACGGCTATGAGCTCTGTAATGAAAATGGTATACACATACAACATGTGCGTCAGTTCATGAACCTTGGGTTTGTTTTTTGTACCAGGTAATTATAAACAGATTTTTTATTGTATTAATACCGTTATTTTATTGACTGAATTGGCATTAACTTCGTATAACTACATTATATTACGGTGAAAAAAATAGCAGTGTATTTAAGATTCACAAAATTTATAAGAAATATAGCTATTTCGGCTTATCCTTAATCAAAAATATGTTTAAACGTAAATTTACCTTAATATTTTATATGAAGATGTGTGCAAAAGGTACACAATACATCGTCTCTTCTGTTCTACCACCCTAGTTTCATATTGTTCTAATAAATTCTAGAATGTGGCAAATCGATTTTTTGAATTTCTCGAAGTGAGAGAAAATCTGGGTTTTTTGGGAATAAGCATAACGTTTCCGAAATTGAATTTAATTATCAGTAGTCTAAGGTCAATGGTTTTTCTGTGTAGTTCATCTTATACGGTGAAAAAAATAGCAATGTATTTTAGTTCTACAAAATTATTTAAAAAAATATATAGTTATAGCTATTTCGGCTCACGCCATCGTCAGAACTATACGTAAACGATGCAAACCGTTGACTACGGATGCAGTTCTATTACATCCATATGATAAATAGTAACAGAATAATAAATAAAAACACGTAACCCGGGTAGTGAGTGGATAAATCTATTGTTTGATTGGGTTGGCATTTACGTGGTAGAACTCAATTACAACACGGTGAAAAATTTGCAATGTATTTTAGTTCTACAAACTTTTTTTATTTAAGATATAGTTGACAGCTATTTTGGCTCACGCTATCGTCAGATCTATGTTTAATAAACGGATATTTGCTAATCTATATAAAGCTGTGTAGAAAAGGTACACAATACAGCTCCTCTTCTATTTTAACGACCTAGTTTATTTCCTGCTAGCAATTAAACTTTTTTTTTTAAAGATTGTAAATGAAAATAAACAGGCGGCAATTGCAGTAAGCATAAATATTGGATGAAGATGGTTTATTACGGGAAGGCAAATAGCCCCTCGCAATGGTCTGTGGACAAATCGTTTGAAAGTACACAGTTTTAAATTGTATACATAAAAAAGGGGAATTGACCTTTTTTTCATAATACGAAAATTATTTATTGATTGAATTGGCATTTACTTGGTAGAACTCCATTATAACATGGTGAAAAAATAGCAATGTATTTTAGTTCTACAAAACTTATAAGATAGTTCTGACGATGGCGTGAGCCGAAATATCTATCAACTATAGCTTATTTCCTGCTGGCAATAAAACTAAAAAATTTCAAAATGTAAATGAAACTAACAAGACGGCAATTTCAATAAGCTTAAATATTGGATGGAGATGGTTTATTGTGGGAAGGCAATAGCCCCACGCAATGGTATGTGGACAAATCCTTTCCAAAGTATACAGTTTTTAAATGTATATATAAAAAAGGGGAATTAACCTTTTTCAATAAGACGACAATTATTCATTATTTCCGTTCGCTTGCAACATTTTTCGCAATCGGTAAAACACAGTTCGCGGCGTTTTAAATTTGCGATAAGTATGGTGTAAGATTGAGAAATTTCTAGGAATCGTCCGGCCACTTGCATCCTCGACGCTAGCCGCAAAGCGATTTCGTAGATTCGCGTCGAACGGAGTGACGTCACAATGGTGGAAAAAGAACCGATTCGCCGAAATCCTTATCTTATATCTTATCAATCATCGTTTCCGCGGCGAGAAAACACGGTTCACTACTATGACATTGCTCACTTAGCATTAAATCAGCGATTTCCAACCTTTCAACTACGTCTACCTAAAAAATCCGCGATGTAAATACAAATATAAAATAATATTAACACATGGGGAAAAATTGCGACGCATTTTAGTTTTACATTTTTTTTAATAAGATATGGTTGATAGCTATTTCGGCTAACGCCATTGTCAGAATTATGTCTGTTCTCTACTCTACTAGTTCTGACTGCTGATGGCGTGAGCCGAAGTGGCTATCAACTATATCTTGTATAGCTATTTTTCACCGTGTTAAAATGGAGTTTTACCAAGCAAATGCCAATTCAATCAATAATATTAACACGTTATAAATAATAATGACTAAAAAAAATGTAGAAATAACAGAATAATAAATAACAACGTTCAGCTGATAAGATAATATGATTTATTTATTTGTAGATATTGTGATTGTATATTTTATATATATATATATATATATATATAAATTTGAATTATTACATCTTTGTACGATTCCACATGTTTTGTCACTAACGACCCGGGTTTCGCCTTTCGGCATCTTCAGGCATTCTATCACAATGATGCAACAGAACTGAACTAAAATAAACAGCATCGTCTATGTACCAATGTTTATTTTAAGTCAGTTCTGCTGCATTCATGTGATAGAATGCCCGAAGATGCCAAAACCCGAGTCGTTAGTGACAAAACATGCGGAATCGTACAAAGTTGTAACTGTCTTCTTCTCGTCTTATTAAAATTCTGTAACAAACTTCCAATGTTGACTTTTATAAATCGTATCTACGTCGAAAAAAACGAAAGTAATATATGCAAATGGTTTTATACAAATAGTTCAAAAACTAAGATAACAATTAAGAAGTAAATATACGAAGTATGACTAAATAACGTTAAATGTTTAACAAAAAAAAAAGTTGACGAACTCTCATCAATGTTTTCCGACCATTAAATAAAAAAAATCGTGTGTATAACAATAAAAATATCTTAATTTAAAGAACTGTTTATTTTGTATGTTAACCTCATAATTATTAATTCTCACTTTACATAAATAAATAGACTTGTTGTAATTTGAACTGCATAAGTTGATAATGGTCGTGATGGACGAAACCGATCGTAATCGTTGTATTAATATTATAGATTTTTTTATTGAAAAATTGTATTTGAATACAACGCGTATTCGAAAAAGGGCTATTGGGGCAACGTCCAATCGAAACTCGCGTTATCGGAGTGTTTACTGTTTTAATCAAAATATTGAAGTTATTGCATTTTGCAGATGAGGATTAGTGTACGCGTAATCTAAAAAAAATCGTTAGATAGGAAAAGATATGTTAGAAGCATTAGAGAAAATGCATAACGAAATAGAAAATTATTTAGACTTAATTGTTTTCCATCACAGTTGAAATATTGAATTAAATTTTTGGCAATGCATCGCGATGTGTTACGATTGTAATAAATCGCAATTTGACGTCGAACCTATACCTTGATTAAGGGTTGAAATATAGATGCAACCGAATCCCGAACACCGGTTATTCGACATTCGAATTGTAATAAAAATTTCATTGCAACGAAAAGAGATTTTTGTACAACCAATATTGACAAATTTGGGAGTTTATATTGATAAACTATACTAATATAAGTTTATATATATATTAAAAAAAAACAATAAATTGTCGTTATTAATGAGAATCGGCATATTTCGCTTGTGACATAAAAAGGATAATAGGGTATAACATATTAAGGAATTTAAGGTCTATTGATTGAATTGCCACTTACTAGATAGAACTCAATTATAACGCGGTGAAAAAAAGCAATGTATAAGTTCTACATTTTTTTTCAAATTTCAACAATTCAAATCTATAGTAATCAGTATATTTGTTTCGTAATTGTAAAAAAAATTAACTTGAAATAATTTTTAGATTGACTCACAAGATAAAAGTAGTATAAATGATTACAATATACAAAAAAAGGGTTAACTGTTACATTCTTTATTGTCATATGGCAATCGATTCTTTAGAATATTATTAATGAGAAATTGGATACATGAATCATCAAGGTAGCGACTACACAAACAATTGTTTATTTCAAATAAGAATATGTAGATACTAATTAAAAAGTGATTAGCGTCATCTTACATCAGAGCCCGATACAAGCGAATGGGTCCTGCATTGCAATTATAAGTCAGGTATTTAAATTGTAAATTAATTATTCATAATTATGAAACGCAAATAATAATTTCATGTTCCGAGCTTACTTTTTCAACTGATCAAAACCGATGTTGGTATCAAATTACGTAGTATACGGTAGTGTTTATTGAAAAAGTATCCTAACATATCGTAGAACGCCGTTCCACCAAATGATAAAACATAAACAGTATTAAATATACGCTTGAAATATTATAAGATCGGTCACGCTACATACATACGACTGATTGCAAAATTTTAATAGATAATTTCGAAGATGACCCTCAGTGGAACAATTGAGATCTAAATTTAGCTTCACGTATATTTTTTTACAGACCGTTTCTACACCTATCAGATATTTCAATGCAAATTGCAAGATATGAATAAAATGATGCAATTAAAAAGACTGAACATGTTGTCGAGTAATTTCAGCAATTTAATATTAGTAGCACTGTAATGAATATCGTTTTTTTATCAACGTAACGCAAGATCAAATGATAACAAGTTTTTTTTACAATTTTATAAATAAAATAATTTCGACCACTTTTGACAACTTTCTCTCATATTTCGGAAAATAAAAAAATACTTTTCTTAAAAAAAAAGAGGATAAAAGCTGAAATTTTTTATACTTAAATTTAATAATACTAAATTGACTGAAAAATTGGTTGTAAGACAGTATGCACGGTGAAATAAAAAGTTGCTAGAAAAAGTTCGCATATTCATTAATTCAGCCATGTACAGACGGATTTTAACATTTTTTCGAATCTTTTTTTTTTGTAACGATCTTGTTGAACAATATTTCAATGACAGCGTTGGATTTCCTCGTATTTTAGCTGCACTGTCTTCTACAAGACATTTTTTTTTTTTAATTATCAAATTTTTAATATCACCGAACTTTTTCAGCATGTCGCTACAAAAATGTTGTATCAAGGCTGATAGTAAATGGTTGATAGTTAACACAGAGTGGAAACATGTGTAAGATCTAATCAAAATTGTTGAAAATTTATACAATTTGGATTTCGCCATCTTCATGCAATGTATCGCAGGAATGCAGTAGAACTCAAATGAAGTAAACTGTTATATATAAACGAAATTATACAGGAAAAAATAAAGACCTTTCAACTTAGAAATAACTTAAATAACTATTGATTCGAATGTCACATTCAAGTTTGTATATGATAATTTTATTACTAATCAATTGCCATCAAAATTCGTTTGGGTGATTCGATGCTAAAAAGTAAGTACGTGTTTTTAGTTTGTTGGTATTTAATATAAGGTGACGTAATATAAGACATAATTTTTTGAGATAATTGACTCATTGAACTAATCTCACGTAAGAGATATAGAAAAAACGACTTAGGAAAGTAGCAGGAAGCAGGGAATGGGTTAAAAGAACAGTCTCGTCTCGTTTTTTTTCGCTCAACGATTTTTTTTAAACACAACACGTAGAAAGAAGACAGTGTTCAATAAAACATAAAGTGTAAAGCACGTCATTCGTTTTGAATTAACCTAATATAAATTTGACGCGCCAAACAATGTAAAATTACTCTTGCATATACGTGACCCAGTGTTGTAGCTGATGCAGCTATCGCCGGGATGAAATACGCACTACCCATAGTCGAGAGAGTTGTCATCGGAAAATGTGTGCCACTGTGCTGCAGTAAGAATATAAATAATTGATATCAATCATTCTTGTCATAAAATTAAGTAGTTAATAACCGATTCAAATAAATCATGGGATTCTGGTGGGATAAATGCTCGTCGTGAAGATCACTGAGTTAAACGCCACTGGTAAAATTAGTAACCTGTTTGAAAGCTTCAAACAAAACTGATAACAGTAAAAGTTACCCTTGAATTATCACAACACTCGTACATCTGATCGAAAACCAGCGGAAGGTTCGCGTCGCGGTAAATAAATCCGGGTCAAATCGACTGAAAACGTAAGCTTTAATTGTAAACGCACGGCAATGAGACAAAACGTTATACAAAAGTATCACAAAAGTGGATTGTTGTCGTAACGTATGCACGCACAACGTTCTTTCACAACAGTGTCACGGCGGTCCGTTCACCGCGCGCTCTAACTAGACGCGACTGTGTCGTGCGATTGACGGACTCGGGACGACTGCCGTGATGATTTTCATATGACTTTTCCTGCTCGGGAATGTGTTGATAAAAAACCAAAACGGAGCGACGGATTTCCTTGTCTATTTTTCCTCGGCGTTTAATTATAGTGTTTGATATTAAAAACATCAGGTATGTCGGTCGAGTTGCGGTCGCGGAGTGTACGGTTCGATTCGGCGAAGGGGAGCGAGCGGGCGGGCGGTCGCCGCGGCCGGGCCCTTCATCGCTCTCTTGCGTTCAAAAATAACGCTACTACTTAGAAAACGATCGAAAGAGCGGACGCGGTTTAATAACATTATTATTATTGAATTACATTCATTACATCCAGTCGAGGGGATGGCGGGTGGCACTTTAGACGTGAGCGGGCACGGTCGTCTCGCCCGATGGAGGCGCGTTGGCGTCGCTCATCGAATCGTTTCGATGCGGGATATGCACTATCAAATTTGAATTGTTGCAACTTGTACGATTCCACATGTTTTGTCACCCGGGTTTCGCCTTTCGGCATCTTCAAGCATTTTATCAGACGATATCGTAAATTATCTTCTTACTAGAGCAATGCCGTCACAGGATATTGTTTTCCCTTTGTTGTGGATTATTTGGTTACATTATGACGTGTACTGGGATTTCAAAGAGGTAGTGCTGTAAGAAGATAGTATATATAATTTATGATATCGACTGAAGGTGCTTGATGGAATTTCAATATCAAATTTGAATTATTACAACTTTGTACCATTCCACATGTTGTCACTAACGACAACATCATCCATCCAGGCACTCTTTTCACACGGATGCAACAGAACTGACGTAAAATAAACAGTTAGCATCGTCTATAAACCGAAGTTATTAATTACAAGAAAACACAAACCCCAAGCAAGCAGTAAATGACAGCTAAAAAAAATTAAATAATATTGATCTAATTTATGATATCGACTGAAGGTGGTTGATGGAAATTCAGTATCAAATTTGAATTGTTGCAACTTTGCACGATTCCACATGTTTTGTCACTAACGATCCGGGTTCGCCTTTCTGCATCTTCAGCCATTCAGCGATAATATGTTTACGGTCTGGTAATCCCATTGTGTCCGCGAGATAGATGCATGTATGAGTCGAATGACGAAACCCGGGTCATGAGTAACAAAACGTGTCGAATTGTACACAATTTTAACAATTAAAATTTATAATTTATGATATCGACTGAAGATGCTTGATGAAATTTTAATATCAAATTTGAATTGTTACAACTTTGTACAATTCCACATTTTTTGTCACTAACGACAACATAATCCATTCGGGCATTCTAAACCACGAATGCATCAGAACTGATGTTAAATAAACAGTTAGCATCGTCTATATACCAAAGGTATTAATTACGGAAAACCACAAACCCCAAGGCAAGTAGTAAATAGCAGCTAAAACAAATTTAGTAATATTAATCTAACAATAATTAACACAATTGCCTGTGATAATCTTCATTAACGACTAATCTTGTTAATGAGCCATCCTTGAAAGGGTTTTACAACAAATATTCGATATTGAAATTCATTCAATCAAGCACCTTCAGTCGATATCATAAATTACATGTATATTTATCAGATTGTATCGAAATGTTTTTTTAATGAATAAGGGTATGTTGCTATTAGAACACTTGTATTGTTCTTCGAAACGAGATATCAGTCGTGCGTTTGAGTTGATTTACTATCGTGACTTAAGTCGGTAAGTAGATAATTGAAATGATGAATTTTGTTGAATTAATGTTATATACTAGGGAATATCCGGCATGCCTTGCAATGCCACATAAACAAAGAAAGTGTTTGTGTTACAATTCTGTTTATCGAAGTTCTTTCGGATATAAAGTATGTAAAGTCAAACCCCATGTCGCTAGTGACAAAACATTTGGTATCGTACAAAGATGTAAAAATCCAAATTAAAATTTAGTCATGAAGCGATTTTCGTTCTTTCCCGAAAATCTAGCGGTCTAGCTTCGTTGTGACACCACTATCCTCAAATAATACGCTCAATTTATACGTCTCTGTGGAATTTGACTTAAACAAATGTTCGGCCCCTCGTGGCCAGTTTTGACAGGGCGAAAACCTCTCGTCCGATTCTGCAGACGTGACCCCGTATCCATATATGGTCCGGTCATAACATCTGGTCCTTTCAAATTATGCCCCTCGCCAAGGTCGCGTTCGCCGCGATGGTTTTTGAACACGGTGTAGAGAATTTATCGAGGCGCACTTAATTTGATTGATGTATATATACATATCAATAGTTTATTTATTGAATTCATGTTACGTTGGCGAAAAATCAAGAAAATATAATTAAATTTTAATAACAATGAAAATACATAAAGATACGATTGAATCGTCTAAGTGACTACTGGAAAAAAGACTACCCCCTCCACTTGACCACCAAACAACGAAAAGCTTCATTTTTCAACTGTCCCGTTTGCCCAAATAAACCTGGCTTGTGCATAGAATCCTGTTTTCGATTAAATATGAATCTGACATTCAAATATTATTTGAAAGTAATATCATATATTTAATGTAGTTTATTTGCGAGAGTATAAATTACGTTTCAACTCCTTTTGTATCATAGTGTATTTTTCCGATAATAAAAATTATTATCAACAATACTTGAAGGAGAATAAATCACTGCACAACAAAACCTGTAGTAAAAAAGTATGATAGAATTTCGTTCAAAATAAAATTATAGATAAAGCAAAAATATGTTAGTTTGAATATATATGCCTTAAGGGTATAACAGACGACGCAATATCAAGAAGCACTGCAAATGTTTCGAAATCTGATGGGTAAACAATGCCGGTACATGTGACTCACTGATGTTTTTTGTGTAAAAATTACCTGCCAGGCGACAAAGTTTCGAAAAATATAATAGTAGTCCATAATATTTAACCAACTTGTATGGTTTCGAAAAATTAATATTTTTCAGGTCCGCAGGGAAACAATGCTATATTTTTGCGCGGCCAACGTGATATAAAAATACAAAAACAGTTAAGCAAAAATCGCACAATCTTTTCAATTAACTTTTCCGACTGCGCTGTGAAGGGGAAAACTTAAAAACAAAGTAAGAAACAATCATTGATGTAAATACAATATTTTAGCTCAGCCAACGTGCTAACCCATAAAAGACTTTGAGACCAATTTTTTAGACCCCTACCCCAGAAAAATAGCTTTATTCTGAACCTAAAAAAATACAATAGTAGTCCATAATATTTAACCAACTTGTATGGTTTCGAAAAATTAATATTTTTCAGGTCCGCAGGGAAACAATGCTATATTTTTGCGCGGCCAACGTCATATAAAAAATACGAAAACAGTTAAGCAAAAATCGCACAATCTTTTCAATTAACTTTTCCGACTGCGCTGTGAGGGGGAAAACTTAAAAACAAAGTAAGAAACAATCATTGATGTAAATACAATATTTTAGCTCAGCCAACGTGCTAACCCATAAAAGACTTTGAGACCAATTTTTTAGACCCCTACCCCAGAAAAATAGCTTTATTCTGAACCTAAGCACGTGTCCTTTATAAATATTAATTACTATGTTGTTTCATATTTTTCAATATATATACACACACATATCAGCTCAAATTTTGAATAATAATTTAAAAATTTAAAAAAAAACATTTGTCACACGGTGAAAAAATACCAATGTATTTTAGCTCTACAAAATTTATAAGATGATAGTTATTAACTAATTCTGGAGTTCTACCAAGGAAATGCCAATTCAATCAATAAAAACGTTTCTACTATTTATATATAATACCTTTTCATTTAGTGACATTAGACGTGAAAATATCAATTCGCAACTGATGAAATCGGTCCGCCAATCATCAAATGTGCGAGCGCATAGTTTGGTCGTTTAATGTTGCCAGATACGATATAAAATTAAACATTGCTTTATAATAAGGTGTTAAAAAATATTGTAAGTTACTTAAATATTAAAACCCATTGTATAACCAATATTGAAATAAATATTTAAAAATAAAATAACAGTTGGGTGAAGATGTCTCTATCCACAAGTATCAACAATGGCATCAAAAATCGATTGGTAAATACTTAACTACTAAAGTGAATAAAATGCAAGCCTAAATTTACAAATGATACAGTAAATTAAACTTTTGTTTATGGATATTTTATACGTTTATAAAAAAGATGATAGGCTGTCTAACAATATTTGCTTCCGACACCATAGTGAAGTACTTCGCAACCGGGAGCCACGTCACATCGATGTGCAGCCAGACGAAGCTTGGTGTACCGTAGCACATTTTTCTAACAGAAGGAAAATCATATAATTCATTGTCACTGTAAAATATTTTGTGTAAATGAAATCACACGAAAGCAGAAATAATTATTTTTTCGTCGGAGTACAATATATATATATATTAAATATTATATACACTGTGTAGAATATAAAACGTAAATTTATAAGAAACAAAATTGAACACACATTAAGTAAACAATGCAGAAAGAATGAGTTTTAACAAATGTGTTGTTATTGCAAATTCCGTTTTTTTATTTTTTTTATATAAATATCGACCTATAGTGTACCGCGAAATTTTGAAAAACAAATCGTTGATGTGCGGTGGAAGACAAAAGGTTTCGGAGCACTGCAATATTGCATTCTCTCTGGTATTTACGAATGTAATACATTATAATATAATCGACGATAATAGCTGTACACCGGAAAGGCGCACAATAGACAATAGGCAGGGTTTAAATCCACGATGTAAGAAAGTATGAGTGCGACACTATAATATTATAAATGCAATGTCATTCATCGAACATACAACAAAAGTCGTATAAGAGTTGAAAGTGTTTCAAAATATCAATCGATTAAAAAAACAAGCAAATAAACGTTAATGTTTTATATTGTTACCCTCTGACGTCTCGATTGCGGTGACGGGCTGACTGCAGAATGTTAACAGAATGAAAACTTTCGTAAACAAGTAATCTTTGCATAAAAATATACCCCAAACAATTCTCTCCTGAGCCTTGTTAACAGATATCGAAGACAACAATATCAAAGAATGAATACTTGAAATAATCAGAGCCTTAAAATTATATTCCAGAATCATAACTATTGTAGTTTCGCTCAATAAAGGCAATATCAACTGATACAATACAAATTAAAACCGAGATATTTAAACTAAATTTTGAGTTAATAATTAACAGGTATACTTAAAAAATGGTTATATAATTAAGAAAATAATTAAGATGTAATCCTGTAAAATATATCGTTATCAACGCATTCTGCTCGCGATGAACGAAACGTGTCCTGATCCTAATAATATAAAATCGTTTAAAAAATACTAAAAATCGTGTTTCATTAAAAAATATTCACTGGACGACTTTCATGCTTCAAGGTTTGTGTCTTTGTCATTTTTAAGCATACAAACCACTAAATCGTGTGTGAGAGCGCCACGGTCAAAGACCGACTGTTTCCATTTGACTCAGTTCCACCCGTGTCATTTATTGCAACTCCTGTGTGATGTGTGTTTATGGAAACGTATTAAATATGATGGCATTCTTCCTTCGTTCATTATCATTAGCGTGAGGTTAATTATTGCTGTGCGCTGTTGGCATTGTTGCAGAGCTACGGTTCAAACGTGTAGTTAAATGTAGGCAAGACAGTCGTTTCATGTTACGTTATCAACTTCTTGCGGTATGTTATCTCACAACTTGCAGAAATAAAGTGAGTCAAGACAAAATCGAATGAATTTACAATGGATGGTGCGAGATAATTATTTGTAAATGAATGCTTCAACAGGGTGAAAAAAATTGCGATGTATTTTAGTTCTACAAAAATCCGATAAATTTCAAATACATTGCTATTTTTTTCACTATGTTATAAATAGATTTATATCAAACAAATGCCAATTCAATCAATGAATATTTCGATTTGAACCGTAAACATCTCAAAGGGACTTTTAAGGTGTTAACTGAAATATAAACTTTCAATAGAGACGCTAGAAATTTGCTGAAATGTAAATAAAACAAGTTGTGTGTATATTATATATGGCATTAAGTGTGGAATATAAAGTCGTTCAAATGTCTACCGCGGCTTTGCTTGGTGGCACGTATTTGGGAGGTCCAATTTTCGATGACTTTGTCGAATAAATTTGACAAAATTATTTGGATGACGTTTGTTATGTTGGCATTGGGGGGCGTCGACAGTTTGCGGTTTAATCAATTATTTAAAGATGACTCCAAACGAAGAAGTCTAAAGGCGTTAAATCGCACGATCTCGGTGGCCAGTACCACGCCAAATAATGCTCGAATCGCTCGTGAAGGACGTCGATCCAAATTTGATGATTTGCACACGTTGATCAACGCTATAACTTTTCATGATGATGCCGAACTTTTTTAAACAATCAACAAAAAATTTGACAGACGTCACTATAACAACATAGCTGCTATAACGTCATAAATTTCGAGCGTCCCTATTGAAGGACTCTTTATATGTATATAAATATATATACTTGTTGACTGTCATTACTGATTGACTTTTAATTGAGGATTTTTTGTATAAACTGTATTACTTCATACACATATATTTTACATCACAATCTGTTAATTATTTTCTTGGTTATTCAATTATTGTTTGTATACCTATTATTGTATTACTTTTTGATATCGACAGAAGGTGCTTGATGTAATTTCAATATCAAATTTGAATTGATACAACTTTGTTCGATTCCACATTTTTTGTCACTAACGACCCGGATTCGCTTTTCGGCATCTTCAAAAAGTGACAAAACATGTGGAATCGTACAAAGTTGTAACAATTCAAATTTATATTTTATTAGTTCATACTGCTTACTATAGGCGAAACGGATCCTGTTATGAATAATATAAAATTGTGGAAATAGTTTTTAAAAATCATTTATTAATTTTGTATAATCACATATATCACATTTATATATAGATAGTGAATTTAAGTTGACTTTCATCCAATAAACCAAAAAAAATATTTGATCAATATTTATTTTTTGTATAAATAGACTTACTTGTAAATTGTATTCTATTAGTTGATAATGCTCGCGATGAACGAAACCGGTCCTGATCAAAAATATATTATAGAAAGAAATACTAAATAATGTAATTTATGATATCGACTGAAGGGGCTTGATGGAATTTCAATATCAAATTTGAATTCATACAACTTTGTACGATTCCACATGTTTTGTCACTATCTTTTTTTTGTTGTAAAACCCTTTCAAGAATTACTCAATATCAAGACCGTCAATGAAAAGTATCACAGGCAATTGTGTTAATTACTATTAGATATAGAATGCCTGAAGATGTCGAAAGGCGAAACGCGGGTCGTTAGTGACAAAGCGTGTGGGATCGTACAAAGTTGTAACTATTCAAATTTAACCTAAATAATGTGTTTTTTTTGTTTAAAATATCATGTCTTTCCACCAGGAAGTGACAGTTAACACCTTAAAAGTAAAATATTTAATCAATTCCAATGGCTCTCCAACTCTCCGGCGAGTCGTTGGGGTATCGAGTGAATAAGTGTGAGACTCGCCGGAGTCACTGGCGTGCTATGGGTTAATGCGAAAACTTATACAACAAGCGGAAAATAATTTTCGTCGCAAATTTCCAATCACGTCGGCGTTGTAATTTCGAGTCATCTCACGCGACGAGTTGATGATAAACTTCATCACCTCACCGAGATGTTAAAATCATATTGATATTAAAAGAAAGGTACATCGCAATTATTTTTTGCAAGCCTGCAAATCGGCAAATATTCCGGCGTATATTTAGTATTTTATTTACTTGATAAGTAATCGATTCGATTGTGGGTGTATTAAAAATTTTCTTTGAGCCCTCAAGCGGTGGAAGAAATCTGTTCCATTAAAAACATTATTTGCTAAGAATTAAATGTTATTGAAGCTTCATTAAGTGGGTATATCTACACACTTTCGAATGTTGCTTAAAAGAGAGCATCTGCTTTGCATTAAAATTTCTTTAAAAAAAAAACGGAAAAAAACAATTGAAATTTTACATGAAAACCATAAGCTCCGTTATGAAAGAAAAGTATAAGAATACTTTTTTAGAATAAGGGTTATTCAAAAATCGCTGCAGTATTAAAATAACATTGCTCCATATAAAATAAGATTATTTGACACGATGTATTTTAGTGCTACAATTTTTTTATGAGATATAGTTGATAGCTATTTCGACTCACCGTCGTCGAAACTACCGAACTATTGTACTAGTTCCGACAATTTTTGATTTGAGTTTTTTTTTTGGTAGCATGATATAAATTAGGTTGTTAAAACATAAGAGAGAATGTATTGCGTTCCTTTTCTACACAGCTATATATAGATAAGCCTGATTTACCCTGATTACATTTATAAGATATATAATTGGTACATCAGAATCGTTCTAATGAGGCGTAAGCCGAAATAGCTATCAAATAAACTAAAATACATTACTATTTTTCCACCGTGTTACAATGAAATCCTACCGAGTTAATGCCAATTCAGTCAATAAATTTTATCAATCTTCCTTCGAAGTGTTCATTCCGATCTCCCTCGAAATCATCCCATCATGTAACAAAAGCGATCGACGTAGATTCAATGCAATTCCGATCCGAATAAGTCTTTCTTTACCCCCTAAGGAAACATATTCTTGTAATGAATACTCAATTATTCATCGCCGTCTGCTACATTAGAAGCGGACATGGTCAAATAAGCCAAGATTATATTTCAACAAGTTTCATGTATAAATATTTTTTTTAAATAACGTCGCTATTCAACGAACGAGGAAAACATAACAATCGTGGTTTACAACTTGCTTTTTGACGCCGATATTCCGACAAGAAGTCTGTCTAAAGAAAAGAGTATATTTTCATATTTGACGTGTTTTGTTTATATACAACATACCTTTTATAAAGTTTTTCAATAAATTTGGCCACATTCAAGGCCATATATTTGAAGATCATCGAACAGTGAGATTCTATCTCGACTATTTTATATTTTTTCGTATATTGCCTAAGTGGTGGACGTTTATTCAATATATCTATAATACATACTTTTGAGTGGATAAGTATTTCATCAAAGGTTAAATGTAAAAAATAAAGTAATACTTTACATAAGTGTATCTACATATGATACACCTATGTTCAGAAAAAATATATTAATCGTATACATATCTAAATATCATAAAAATAAAACAAAACTTAATTTGAAGGGATCACACTACTTTTTACACGATGAAACTAATAATAAATTTCTTGCTAAGCATCTGTTTCCAACTGATAAAAATACCAAATTTCTAAATGTTTGGCAACGATATATTTTTGACATTGTTTGTCTAACGGTACAAAACACTTTAAAAGTATTAAAAGAATTAAAATTACTTCATGAAACATCGAAGAAAAACGCTCTACTATTTGTCTACACTATCAGTCCCGGCCAAAATTTGGCAAACCATGCCCCTATGCCCACCCATTTTTCAACGAATGGTATAATAAATGTTTACTAAAAGTGTCATAACTATGGTAACATAGGACAAAATCAAATGAAACTTACTGAGATGATTTAAAACATTATTCAATTTAGCCTTAGACTGATTGAATTGATAAAATTGACAACACTTTCCTATGTGAAGAGCCAAACTTTAATCTTTACACAATTATCGAGTCTCACTTATTTTTTTGCTTTGCACACACTTTGCAAGCACTATAGGGGTTATTTGTTTGTGTTGCTGGTATAGGGATCAAAATATTATATTTCTATATTTCCAAACAATCTTTTTTATGAATCTTGCAAAAATCATGCTTTTAGCGGACTCGATGCCGTTTTTTTAGCGTCTCAAAGTGGGAAAAAGTGTGAATGTTGGTATCGTGTATTTCACGCGAAACGATTGAGTTTTTAAAATAAACTAATATTTTCATAAGCGATAACACTTATTGGATGATTGTTTTGAAATGGTCTGAGTCTTGACTATAAGAAAACATAAACATTTTTTCAGTCAAATACTTTGCTCGATGTCTCTAATTTTTCATTTTTCGGAGGTCTGGTCTATCACGACAAAACACGTTTCCGGGACTCAAACATTGGATCGTGTATCATGTTAAAATACGGTTTCGGAATTCGATGTGTTAACTTCTACGTAGAAAATTTACAATGTATGGTTCAATGTATATCATACCGAATTGCTAAAAAAAGCTAAAAAAATATATAAACAACGATAAAACTGTAAAAAATAGCTATGTATTTAAATTCTATAAAATTGAGAAGAGGACGTAAGCCGAAATAGCTATCAACTATATACCTTATAAATTTTGTAGAATTAAAATACATGGCTATTACAGCGAGTATTATATATTTCAAGTTAAAATGTATCTTCACTGGGGAAATTATAATTTAACAATTCAGACATCAAAAAAGTACTAAGCCTATCAATGATAGTAACAAAATGTTTAATATGATTCAATGTAAGTTTTTAGACAAATGTTATATCACAGAAAAATATATTTTTACATACCAACTAAGAATATGACGAAAAGTGTTTTTACTGAAACTGGAGTAAAAATATATTTTCACTTGAAATATACTGTAGTCATAATAAATATGTTAAATAATATCTTAATATGATTTCTACTCCTATTTAATGTGTCAACTGTCATTTCTAACTCAAAAGGTATTATATTCAAATAAATTTATTAAAAAAAAACACCCAACAATCTTCAGAACTATTTTTAAATTTTATATTCTAAATATCAATTTTATTACTTAATTGTAAAAATTTCCCACTCGTTATTATTAACAATATTCCATTATAAATTCAGACTTCTTAATCGCTTTGTAATTTGATTATATTTGGATTACAAATTAGTATTAAGAGAAGGGGTCGTTCACATTTTATTTGTTTCCTGTAAAAATGTCCTATTTACTATATTAAATTATTTGTTTATGCATATTTGGTATTTATTAACCCATAATTTTATATAAATAGTCTTGTATTGTATCAGTTGATAACCTTTAGTGATAAGAAATATCGGTCCTAATCTTGAAAATTTGTAATTGTAAAAATTGTAATAAACATTTTTTACATTACATAAAACACGTTTTATTGTTTAGATGACTTTAGATGCAATAATAATTTTGACCTGGCAACGATTTTTACTTTAGACAAAAAAGACTTTTTTGAATAATATAACAATATTAAAAAAAAATAGTTTTGTTGATATAGTGTTATGTAAATTTATTTATGAAAGCGAACTGAAGATGTATAAAAAAAAACTTTCCCAATTGTTCATATAACGAATTAAAATAACTATGAAATATTTATGAGAAAATAAATACAAAAATCCACTCGTGATTTCGATGAGTGGCCAATATTGTTATTCTACATATTATCGTTGACGGCACTGATAGTATTATCATTTTCTGTGGTTTTATTCATATGTATTGATTATTTCAATCATAAATAGTTTTTTTGTGAACATAAAACAATATTTCCAACTTATCTATGCTCATTGAAATTTGTGGAAATTTCCGTTATTAATTAATATCCGTTGAAATATTTGCTTTCGAGAGGAAATCTTCAGACTTAAAAAAAATCTAAGCGTAGATATTTATTTGCCTGGGGAGTACTTTCAATATCGTTTGAACCGTTTAAATTATGTAAATTTCCATATCAAAAAACCGGTTTCGCCTTTGGGAATCTTCGTGCATTCAGGAAAGGTAGAATAACCCTGATCTTATAATATAATACGTTTCCGCATATCTCGTTCATTTAATTTATTTAGTCCCGGCTATGCACCGTAAGAACATTGTCAAATTTTCCTGCATTAATATATTTCACATTTCAATCGTTAATATATTTTGGTCCTGCCATAAATATTTATTATCGAAATTGATTGTTTTTGTTGAATATTTTCTGTTCATCATTAACAAAGACGCTCAAGAAATAAGATCTTTATTCAAACATAAATTGATGTGCAAAATTTCAAAGAAACAACTTCTTTAAATGAATATTTTATGAACTAGAAAAATAAACGAATATTCTCAATGCTTTCTTGACGGTTCCTTGGAAAATGTTGAATCTACGTTTCACTATAGAATGCATTCAAAGTGGCAATAGTTTGAAACATTTAAACGAACGTTAGTGAAACTCGAATTGCTTATATATTTACAATAAACAAATAATCTAAATAAATGTAAAATCATTTCATTAAAAGTTGGATGTTTCCATAAATAATTAACGTGGGAAGGAAATATTTATAATTGGTATTTGTAAAATAAAAACACATACAAAGTTAATAATAAAAAAACAATTAATATTAAAGAAGTATACTGTTTTCTTAGAGTAGAGTATGTAAACCTTATGGCGAATGATTTTACCTTAACGACATTGGCGGCAAGATATCAACGTGAAGTAATTAACAACCTTTTTTTAAACAACAATAATAAATAGATGGCCTCGCATTTTTAGTCCCCTTAAATTCCATGGTGTAATTTATCATATATCATCGACATTTTTAACTCATTCGCTAAGTATATCTGCTAAATTTTGCAGAGAAAATCAATTCATTCAAAATATTCTGGACGACAGCTAAACAAAAACATTGCATAATATGTTTACTTACTTACAATAATAGTTATTAGCTTTACATTTTCTTAGATACTTTATAATTAACAAGCCAACATGTAATATAAATAGTGTAATTTTTTTTCTATTATTGTTCTTATTTTAGTTCCTTTTTTTTTTTTTTTTTATTTTAGTTATTTTAACTAGACGAAATGACAGATTTTCTGTTTCAATACCATATTTAAGACACCGAATGGCGGAGTCAATATAATCGATTCGTGAAATGAGTAAACCCACTTCAATTTTATTGTTTAGTCCAAGAATTGTGTCGCATAAGTTTTATAATATCTTTTTATAGTTAAAAAAAACTGAAACGAAAAATGGACGTTTATTTTCGATTTTATCATACAAATAAACAAGCATTTTATTCAATAAAAATTATAGTTGCATTTAAAACGTATTTTTAGTTAATTTGTTTCATGTTTTCTTTAGATGATGCAAAAAAAAATTTGAAATATCGATTCTGTAGTAAATCATAGGCATTTTTGTCAGATTCGATTCAAATATTTCAACATGAAAAGATCAGTGAGTCGTACGTAACGTATGAATTAAAAGTGGCCTAGTGGCGTCGAGGACAACGGGTAAAATTATGCATCGAATTCAAGTAAATTGTAATATAGGTGGCAAGATGACGGCTTTGAAAATGCTGGAATTAAACAGATATCAATTGTCACACGAAATTTAAAACGAAACAGACAAATATAAGTCTTTCACGACTCTTCAGAACATTGCGAAGGGCTAATGCATTTCTGAAATAAATCATCTCCGGCCAATATTTCAGCTTATTGAAATTGCCGCTTGTTTAGTTTCATGTAAAATTAAATGTTAGTTTTAATGCAAGCAGGATATAAGCTAAGTTGCTAAAACAGCAGAGATGTATTGTGTACATTTTCTACACAGCTATGTGTAGATCAGTAAATAATGTATGTTTAAATATAGTTCTGACGAAGGCGTGAGCTGGAATAACTATCAACTATATCTTTAAAATTGTGTAGAACTAAAATACATTGCTATTTTTTCACCGTGTTATAATGGAAATCTACCAAGAAAATCACAATTCAATCAATAAATTGTAATCGTTTTAAAAATTAATTGAAACATTTTTTTTTACCGTCGGTAAAACATTCATATAACAAGGATTAATTTCTTCAATTATTACATCAATCATAACTAGGCAGATAATAAATTATTTTATCAGTAGATTTTAGAAATAAACAGAGGTCAATTATCAAATTCAAGTAATATTCTTAACGACTGGCTTAATCTTTACAATACCCTCTTGTTATATCTAATACGTAAGATCAGTTCAATGGTTCGAGAACCTTATAAATTAAATACCTATATTGCGTCACCTGATGTTTAATTCCTACCGTTACTTGCCAATTTGAAATAAGTAGGTATTTCTGAGTCTAAAATTACCCAATTCCATTTTAATGATTGTTGATTATTATTTGTTATAGAATACCTTCGTGAAAGGCTCAATTACAGTATTTAGCTTTGATAAAATTTATCACAATTGAGTATCATTAGTATTAAATCAATATTATTTAGAGATACTTCAGTTGTTTATCTAGATTATTGTCAGAGGATCTGTATTTTCCCTTGGTAATTAACTCTTTTTGGCATATAACCCATACTAACTGTTTGTGTCAGTTCTGAGTACAATTAGTGACGAAATATAAGTATTAATTCTTATATTTCATTACTAGATATTTAATTGTTACTTGCCAGATTGAAATACGTATGTATTTCTTAAAAAAACATTTATATTTTAACGATAGATAATTATTATTTGTTGTATAACCCCCTTCCAAAAATGACTCATTAACAAAATCGTTAATGAAAAATATCACAGGAAATTGTGTTTATTATTATTAGATTAATATTATTAAATTTGTTTTAGCTAGCATTTAATGCTTGCTTTGGGGGTTCTGTTTTCCTGTAATTTATACCTTTGGTATAAAGACGATCCTAACTATTTATTTTACGTCAGTTCTGTTACATCCGTGTTATAGAATGCCTGGAGATGTCGAAAGGCGAAACCCGGGTCGTAAGTGACAAAACATGTGGAATCGAACAAAGTTGTAACAATTCAAATTTGATATTAAAATACCATCAAGCACCTTCAGTCGATATCGAAAATTAGATCAATATTTTTTTTTTAGCTGTCATTTACTGCTTGCCTTGGGGTTTGTGTTTTCCTGTGATTAATAACTTTGGTTTATAGACGATGCTAACTGTTTATTGTACGACAGTTCTGTTGCATCCGTGCGATAGAATGCCTGAAGCTGCCGAAAGGCGAAACCCAGATCGTTAGTGGCAAAACATGTGGAATCGCACAAAGTTGTAACAATTCAAATTTATGTGTTCATTTTTCGACACGTTTGGTGTTGGATTATCTTTTTAAGCTCAGCAGAAAATGGGTTAATATAGAAACACGGTAAAAAAATAGCAATGTATTTTAGTTCTACATTTTGTTCAATAAGATATAATTGATAGCTATTTCGTCTCACACCATCGTCAGAACTATGTTTAAACGTACATTTAAACGTTTTATTGCTAGCCGGAAATAAGTTTGGTCGTTAAAACAGAAGAGAAGATGTATTGTTTACCTTATCTACACAGCTATATATATATATATAAGCAAATAAACGTTTAAAAATAGTTCTGACGATGGCATGAGCCGAAATAACTATCAACTATACCTTATAAAATAATTGTAGAAGTAAAATACATTGCTATTTTTTCACCACGTTATAATGGAGTTCTACCAAGTAAATGCCGATTCGATCAATTAAAATATAAACATTTGAACAATTGAACAATTCAAATTCTTATTTATTCAGAATATTAAGCAAAACGCAGTAAAACAAAATACGTAGATTCATCGACATGTTTATGTTTCGTCATCGTTTTGGAAAGGACATGGTATGTATAATATAAAAAAAAGCAATCGGCAAATTACGAAAAAGCTCTCTTAAAGAAAGAGTGAACCGTTTTTCTTGCCGAAAATATTGGAAGCGGTAGTAAAAGGCTGAATCAGAAGTCTCGTGAGTTAGTGGGTTCGTTGTTTATTGTGATCCCTAAGCTCGGCGAAAGCATCCATTCATCCGATAACCGAATCAAAACGAAACGGATTCCATTTTTATTACGGCAGCTAATCATATTATTTCCCCTCGCCGATTCGTTCGAACTCGAATACACAAATACGTCTCGGAGAAATGGCACAAATATTCTCTATCACAGGGCTGGCGGGAAAAAACACACCCTTAGATTTTTATTTTCTGTAACCTATCTTCTGTTTTTGTATGAACTAGAAGTCTCGATTTACGCGTTCTCTTTGAACGTATCTACAACGTAAATCGAGACTTCAAGTTCATACAAAAACAGAAGATAGGTTACAGAAAACACCTTAAAACGAGAATATTGTATATACATATATATCTGTATAAAAAAGAGAATTTTATTAATAAATAAATTTAATAGCTCCATAAAAAAAGTAGTGTTAATAATACGCACATTTTCGCTAAATAACTACACCGAAATAGTTTTTTCCTATTTTGGTTTTAGACTTCGTGTATATTCTTTATCCATCTATCGATAAATTTTGAAAGTAAGAAATAAAATTCATATTAATTTTTGGTAGTATAGCTGCGCGTATCCGAACACGCCACATCTTGCGTTACCGGACCGTAAAGTGTTAAGTAAGTTTTAATTAGCGCTGTAGAATCAGAGTCGTGAAAAACGATCCGATTATTTTTTTTTTCAATCAGACGAATTTGAAAAATATTTCAATGAACAATTTGCCGTATTGGTTGGTGAATCTTCAATTGAATGCAAATAATTAGGAAAAGTAGGAAAAAAACTTGTTTTTAGTTAGTCATTTTATATTTAACGTATCCACAGCCCTGGTATAATTCATATTGAATGATTACCTGTAAATTAATTACTTTCTAATTTCTTAATCTTTGGGTTTATTTTCGTGATAATTTATATATATATATTTTTGTATCTAAGTATTTGTCTTAATTTTGATTGTATCAGTTGATAATGGCAGCGATAAGAGAAACTGGAACTGATCATAATAATACAAAATTGTCGAAACTGAACACGCATTGGGTTTATTTTATTATATAAATATATTGCCTGTCCACCAAGAAAGGTTAGTTAATTAACAACTTAAAAGGAACGAGTTTTTTTTTATTGAAATATATTTATTATTTACCAAAATAAATTGCCAATTCATTATGAGCAAGTTATGCAAGTACTTATTTATTTATTAATTTATTTAATATTCGTAAAATTATGGGAGTCTTCATAATTTCATTGTAACATTTTCCCATTCATTATTCTTGCTTTAAGTTGGTTTCTTTACGCATTCATTATTCATATGTATTTCATTGAGTGTTTGATATTTTTTTTAAACTGTTAATGAACTTTCGATTTTTACTACAAAATTAACTTCGTTTGTGTAAGTTATGAGTCTTCTAGTAAAAGATTATTCAAAAGAATTTTATTTCATTATCATATTCAATAACACGGTGAAAGAAATGCTATACAGTAACCTCCCGGTTAAGTACGCATATTGAATCAAAGGGTATTGTGCGTACTTAACCGGGAGGTGCGTATTTACGTATTTTAAGGCTTACATTAAAAAATATGATGCAATAATTCCCTTACGGCTTAACCACTGGTTACTTCTTGTCTGCACACAATTATCATCGTTAACGCAAGTGAATCATCTCAACGTAAGTTTACACATGTCATACATACCTATGTATTACGTTTCATTATAAATCTTTATCTTTATTAATTGGAAAATCATTTTTTTTAGATGAAACGTCTAAATGAAGCAGAACGAAATGAAATTATTTTTAAGCTCAGTATGAAAAAACCTCAAAGCAAACGATCTCTGGCAAGAAATTATGGCGTTACTGAAGTTGCTATCAGAAAAATTTGGCTAAACAAAGATAATATACAAAGCCGTTCAGCTCTGATGTCTGAAAATACTAATAAGAAAACATTTCGCTCTTCAGTCGGTCATCACCCAGAACTTGAAGACAAGTTGTTTCTATGGATAGAAGGGATGCGAAGAGTTCCGCTTCCAGTTACACCCATATTGGTAATTGCAAAAGCCAAATCTATTGTAGCTGATATGTACATTGAATCATTCAATCATCAAGGCATCTTGGCAGTGGTTGAAAAAATTTCGTCAAAGAAAAGGGATACAATCAATGATGTTACACGGAGAAGGTGCAGAAGTTGAAAAAGAAAATCCTGAACTGCTACAAGACTTGTCAGAAAACACTGAAGAATATGTTCAGGAAATTCTCAAAGATGTGGACGATGTTTTGGAAGATGTGAAAGAAGTACCGGATGAAAGCCACTTATCTGACGATTCCGATCTGGAAAACAACGAATGTCTAGTCAAGTTTGAAGGCTTTGACAACGTGTGTGAAATGGCAATAAATATAGAAAATCAGCTTTTATGCCCAGTTGTTAAAAATGCAGCAGGCGCTGATAACAACGATCTTCTATGCTCTTTTGAAAACTTTCAAAAAAAAAATAATAAAAATAGCATCAATTTCAAAAAAATCAAACAATAAAAACAATGTGCAGTTGACACTTTACGATATGTTTGTACCCAAATAAAAATGGTAATTTGTTTTTTCTCTTTGTATAATAGTTAATTGTTATCTTAACTGTTTTCCATTTTATAAGATAATTGTGTTCAGTTTTCTTTAATTTTTTGCATAATATATATTGATCCAAGTTTTTTGCCATTTTTCATGCGTACTTAACCGGGATGCGTACCACATTTTTTGCGTACTTAAGCGGGAGGTTACTGTATATAGTTCTAATGAGGGCGTAAACCAAAATAGCTATCAACTGCATACCTTATAAATTTTGTAGAAATAAAATACATTGCTATTTTATCACCGTGTTACAATGGAGTTCTACTTAGGAAATGCCAATTCAATAAATATATCGTGATTGATTCTTCGTACATAAGAATTAAGTTTATTTATAATGAAAAATGCTCGTCAAAGTTGAATTTCAAAGTTTATTTTCAAATATTATACAATGACCATATGAAAATTGTAATCGGTGTAATATGGAGATATATTTAATGTTACATGTGCGAAACTCTATACGGCAATGAAAAGTTTGTTATGCCCGTCAATGTCTTCTATACGTAACACGTGTTTCGCTTCTTTGAGAAACATCTTCAGATGAAGTGCATCGTAGGGTTATTAAGCAGTAAATCTAATTCATGACATAAATATTTTAAATTTGAAATCAGCTGTTATGTGCGATAGAATACATGTAGATGCCGAAAATATAAATTAAGGAATTGATAGAGAAAACTCGTGCAATTGCAAATAGTTAGAACGATTCAAATCTAAGCATAAAAATGAAGTGTAGGGTGGAACTAGTCCAATGGTTCTCGTGTGCTACCACTAACAGTTTTCACTGGAGGAAAAAACTGTTCAAAACGATTTCCATTTGATTATTTTTTTTACTAAATGCAACTGCTATCTTTATCGTACTTAAAAACATAAAAAAACACTAATGTTCAAAATGCGCCTGCAATCAAATTTTACATCAAAACTATTGGACTAGAATAATAGTTCCTTTCTGTCTGCTAATGCTGGAAGCACATATTCTTTGAGCCATTTTTTGTTTTAAATTTGGATTGTTAAAACTTTGTACGTTTCCACGTATTTTGTCACTAACGGCCCGGGTTTCGCCTTTCGAAATCTTCAGTTGTTCTATAACACGGATGCACAAAATCGTTAAGTTTTAACAGTTCAAATTTGATATTGAATTCCATCAAGCACCCACCTTCAGTCGATATCATAAATTCTTCGTTTCATTTAGTCTGTTCGTTTTCAAACGTTGAAAAAATAGCATTGTATTATAGTTCTACATTTTTTTATGAGATATAGTTGACAGTTATATCGGCTCGCACCATCGTCAGAACTATGTTTAAGCGTACATTAAAACGTTTTATTACTAGCAGGAAATAAGCTAGGTTGTTAACACAGAAGAGAAGTTATATTGGGTACCTTATCTACACAGTTATATATTGACAAGCAAATGTACGTTTAAACATACAATAGTTCTGACGATGGCGTGAGCTGAAATAGCTATCAAATATATCTTGTAAAAAAAAATATAGAACTAAAATAGATTGCCATTTCTCACCGTGTTATAATGAAGTTCAAACAAGTAAATGCGAATTCAATCAATGCATTCATTTTCAAATAGTAATTTGGCAGAATTAAGTCTAGCAACCCTACTGAACCAGCTCCATGCTAAATTCGCTACGCCATATGTGTCGAAATTAATCACGGTTTATGACCAGACAATAATAAAGTCAAAGCACGTAATTAAACACTTTCAATACAGTTTAACGTACGCTTAGCTGCTCATAATCGGACGAAGACTTGCATGTTATATTTGGACAACGGAATGATTTGTTGATTACATAGTAATATCGAATCATAGTCAGATTTAAAAAAATCGTTTTTTATTTGCCATAATAATTAAACTAAAAACCCTTTCAAGAATGACTCATTAACAAGATCGTTAATGAAAATTATCACAGGCAATTGTGTTAATTATTAGATTAATATAATTACATTTGTTTTAACTGCACTTTACTGTTTTCCTGTAATTAATAACTTCGGTATATAGACTATGCAACTGTTTATTGTGCGCCAATTCTGTTGCATCCATGTGATAGAATGCCTGAAGATGCCGAAAGACGAAACACGGGTCCTAAGTAAAAAAAAAAAAAAATGTGTAGAATCGCACAAAGCTGTAAAAATTCAAATTTGATATTGAAATACCGTCAAGCACCTTCAGATGATATCATAAATTAGATCAATATTAGAAAATTTTTAGAGTTGCAATTTACTGTTTGGTCTGGGGTACGTATTTTCCTGTAATTAATAACTTCGGTATATAGACGATGCTGTTTTTTGTACGTCGGTTCTGATGCATCCATGCGATAGAATATCTGAATATGCCGAAAGGCGAAACCCGGGCCGTTAGTGACAAAACATGTGGAGTCGTACAAAGTTGTAGCAATTCAAATTTGATATTGAAATTCCATCACGCACCTTCAGTCGGGATCAATATTATGAAATATGTTTTAGCTGCAATTAATGCCTTTCGTAAATAGACGATGGCAACTGTTTAATGTACGTTAGTTCTTTTGCATCCGTGTGATAGAATGCCTGAAGATACTGAAAGGCGAAAGCCGAGTCGTTGATGACAAAACATGTGGAATCGTACAAAGTTGTAACAATTCAAATTTGATATTGAAATTCCGTCAAAGACCTTCAGTCGATATCGTATATTATAAACCAACTGATAAATTTGCAGTAGATCCATTCCAAGATACGCCTAATTCGCGTGCCAATTGTTCATATCTCGAGCTTTCGTACAAACATATGCAAAATAGCGACGCTAGTCGAATCTCAGCCGAATTTCAATGTCAATGACATTAGCGAATATGTTCTGCATTGCAATGTGCGGGCGGCACGCTCGCGGTCCGTGGCGCTCGTCGGAGGGCTGGGCGGGAGGCTGACGGCGTATCCCGGTGCACCCTCTCGTCGGCTGGACCGAGGAAGGACGTCTTCGGAATTTCGGGAGACCGGAGATGGGAATGCGACGGGAACGAAAGAGAGGAGGAGAGGGAATGAGGCTGCGCGGGTCAAGGTCGCTCGGCAGTATTGATCTCCCCACGTGTGTGTGTTCTTTGTGTGCGTGCGTACACGCAGCTGTGCAGAAGTGTGCGAGACACCGACGCGGTGCGTATCCCACGAATTTACTTTCACTGGCTCGCCCGAAGCGACTTTATCTCCGAATTTGAATACAAATGAACACATCACTCAGTTACAAAAAGAGCAATTCCTCTGGTAGTGAAGCGACGATCTGCCAGGCGCGAGTGTGAAGCCTGTCCGAAGCGCCCGTTTACATTAAATTACCATTAATTGACTTAAGGCATATCGTCACACGGTGAAAAAAATAGCAATGTATTTCAGTTCTACAATTTTTTTTATAAGATATAGTTGATAGCTATTTCGACTCACGCCATCATCAGAACTATAGCAGCAGAAATAGTTCTGACGATGGAGTGAGCCGAAATAGCTATAACTATATCTTATAAAAATTGTAGAATTTAAATACGTTGCTATTTTTTCACCGCGTTATAATGGAGTTCTACCAAGTAGATGCCAATTTAAAATATAATTAACATATTAAATAATAAATATATTTTTTATAAGATATAAGTTGATAGCTATTTCGGCTCACTATCACTATCGTTTTTTCACAGTGTCATTAAAGTAATCTTCGAACAGTTCAAATATCGTATAGAAATAAGTTTCAATAAAATAAAAATTAAACGTGAGAAAAAATAAGAATGTCGCACTGTAAAAAAATTAATCGTAACGCTTCACACGGTACACAGTTAGCGTTCACGATAAATTCGTGTTCACCATCCGAAATAACCGAATCTTAACACAACAGCTTAATTTGTACAAATCCGATGGATTCGGCGGTAGCTTTGCGAACATTCATTTTTAATATAAATTAAAATAGATAACCTTGTTATTGTACACTTGAACGTACACATGTTAGCTGTCACTTCTTGATGGAAAACCGTGTTATTTTGACTAAAAAAATGCATTTTTATTGATTTACGATTTTGACTGAAGGTGCTTGATGGAAGTTTAATGTCAAATTTAAATTGTTACAACTTTGTATGATTCCACGTGTTTTGTCTTTTTTTTTGCATTTTATATCTTTTAATTTGACAACTGTCAGTTCTTTTTGAAAAGTTTTGCTATATTAAATAATAAAAAAACTTTTTTAGTACTATTTCCACGTTTTATTTTATGATTAGGACAACTTCGAGTAGGGGATGAGGGATGCCTTCATCAAAATACCTCGTGTTGCACATCAAACTGTTCGGAAGGACGAGCAGAAGCCAATGCTGTTTGTTTCCCGATCCGGTTTCGCTCAACGCGTGGATTATAAATTGATCATTTGTATTAGTATTATACTTCGCGTGTTATTATGAGTGATACTTCAGAAAAACTCCAACGTATGGTTATTTATTACCAAGGTTAGTAGTAAATTTAATTTTTAACTTTAAAATGAAGAGTGGGTCGTACTTTTCCTGGATAAGTCGAATATGTATTACTATCAGTTGTTTCGCTATACAATACGTTTGAGCTTATCGCCATGAAACATCAGTCTATTATAGAAAAAAAATGTTTTAAGTGCAAAAAAGATACATTTTATATCGCCTTTCTAAATTGAACAAATTTATTTACTTTGCATCCTTTGAAAATTTCTCTAAAAGTAAACGTTGCCGTTTGCCTCCCGAAGAAATTTAAACATATTACACGGTGAAAAATAGCAATGTATTTTAGTTCTACAAAATTTTATACAATATGGATGATACCTATTTCGGCTCACGCAATCGCCAGAACTATGTTCAAACGAACATTTACTTTTCTATATATAGCTGTGTAGAAAAGGTACACAATACATCTTTTCTTCAGTTTTAACAACCTTGCTTATATCGTGCTAACAATAAAATTTAAATTAAACTAAACAGGCGGCACTTTCGATAAGTTTAAGTACTGGCCGGAGATGATTTATTACAAAAATGCATTATCCTTTCGCAATGATCTGAGGAGCGGTGAAATACTTACATTTGTCTAAATGTATAACTTTGTCCATCACTTCAATAACAAAGCTACCAATTGCATACGAGCGTTTTATAATCTTATCGTACGGACGGTAAAATTTTATTAATATCATTCAAAATATGTGTGTTTTTGAATGCATTGTTCATATATATATAGGAAAATCCGACGCCGTCACGGTACGCCTCTGTATGCCTGCCACATTACAAGACAGTTTTCCCGCCGAAAGTTCATCGCTCAACACTTAAACATTTCAAGATAAAACATTCTCCCGAAAATATTATTCAACCACCCCCGTATTTTTTCTGGGATCTCGGTATTTAGCCCGTTCTTCAATAATATCTAAACGTATATATAATATAATAATTTATCGTCTTGTCAATTCAAATCCGCATTTCAGTCCAACGATCTGTCAATCGTTGGTCCTAAGCAAAAACATCACTACGATCCCAATAAGCTGAACATTCTCTCCTCTATTTTTTGTATACTTTTTTTAATACCGATTTTATATTTGCAATACCGATATTGATTCCGAAAGAGCTGTTTAGTATAAAACGTCCGGTTTTATCAGGGTATATTTTTAATGTGTTTTTTTTTTACATCAAAATGCATTAGAACCCCCAATTACACTATTCCAAATTAGCCTCTGGCTTGAAATATTCACCGCAAAGCCCCCAATTGCTCGATCGCCTGGCTGTGCATACACATCTTGACAATCATCTGTGCTGTGCATACCATTAAATGTTGGCTAGCGTCTGTGTATTCAACACGTGCCAGACTATACACACACAGCCGGGCGACCGTCTGTGTGATGGATTTTGCGACCGCTATGCATTTTATCACTAAGTAACAAAAATTTAAGCGATATATATATCACTTTTAAGGTGTTAACTGTTACTTCTTGATGGAAAGGCTTGATATTTTAAATAATAAAAACACATTTTTTAGTACTTATTTCCACAATATATTTTTTGATCAGGACCGGTTTCGCTCATCGCGAGCATGATCAAAAAATATGTTGTGGAAATAAGTACTAAAAAATGTGTTTTTATTATTTAAAATATATATATATATGTATATTGCAAAATACTCCCAATTACACGGTCTCAACTTAAGAGTAAATGAGGATTTTACTATAACATTATGACAACGATCCGTGTTAAAAAATTAAATATCTATCCGACTCGTGTCTATTAGGTAATCCCGGAGTTAATATCGTTTTTTTGCAGTAAAACTCACTTGCATAAAATCACAAAATAGTCACTTGAAAATGTCACTTGGAGCCAAGTCCGGAGAATAGGGTGGATGCAATAAAACATCCCAGCCATGGTCCTGGATCTTTTTTCGTATAATGTTGGCAACGTGCGGACGAGCAATTTCGTGTTGAAGAATAACATTCCTTCTTTTCATAAGATCAGGTCCAATTTCTTATAAATTTGTATTTAACTTGTCCATCTGATCACAATAAAGAGTAGGTAATCCCGGAGTAAATATCGTTTTTTTGCAGTAAAACTCATTTGCATAAAATCACAAAATCATTATCATCGTCAGCTGGGGTCGATCCACTGCTGGATGAAGGCCTCCCCCTGCTTCCTCCATTCTTCTTGGTCCTTAGTACTTCGCTGCCACGTATTTCCGCCGAACTTGGTTAGCTCGTCTAACTACCGGGTCTTAGGGCGGCCCTGTGGTCGTTTCACATTTCTTGGGTACCACTGTATGACCGCATTCGTCCAACGGTTGTCTGTTCGTCGTGCTATGTGTCCAGCCCATTGCCATTTCATCTGTTTGGCAACATCTACTACATCAAGTACACTTGTCTGCTCCCTTATCCACTGGTTTCTCTTGCGATCTCTTCTCGTTATGCCCAACATGCATCTTTCCATGCCTCGTTGTGTTACTCTTAGTTTTTGGATTTCCTTTGTGTTAAGGGTCCATATTTCAGATGAAGACTTTTCGCTTTAGGCATAGTGGCAGGTCGCTTTTGAAGATAATTTTGAGGCGTCCGAATGCACTCCATGCTAGTTTTGATCTGCGGATAACTTCGTCGAACATGCCTCCGTTTATAGACATCTGTTGTCCAAGATAAATATAGCTATGTACTCTCTCTGTTTCGGCGCCTTTTATACGGATAGCCTTTGGTTGGGCAAAGCAGTTTATCATAACTTTTGTTTTTGTTATGTTCATCTTCAGACTTACAGTTTGGCTTTCGTTCGCGAGTTCCTGCATCCTGCTGTTGCGAGGATGACAATGTCAAGTGACTGAGGAATTCACCATTAATTGGCACACCTTTCTTCTCCCGGTCAAGTTTCCTGAATATATTCTCAAGGGTGGCGGTGAAAAGCTTTGGTGATATTGTATCGCCTTGGCGGACACCTTTGCTAATGACAAACTTACGTGACGGCTTGTGTATCTTGACATTTGCTGTTGCTCCGTAGTACATATTTTCCAGGATGTTGATATATCTACTGGGAATTCCTTGGATATATAGGGCATCTATGATGGATGATTTCATAACTGAATCGAATGCCTTTTCATAGTCTATAAAACCAAGGTGGAGTGGCAGACTGTATTCTTGGTGTCTCTCAATGACTTCCCTAACAACCTGTATATGGTCCATTGTACTGAAGCCTCTTCTTAAACCGGCTTGTTCTCTAGGTTGGTTCTCGTCGAGAGATGCTTCCAGGCGCTTAGAAAGTACCTTTGTAAAGGTTTTGTACAGGACCGGCAATATACTTATAGGCCTATAATTTTTTAGATCTTCAGGGTCTCCCTTCTTATGAAGGATGATGATTGAAGCATTTTTCCAGGAGTCTGGGATATTTTCCTCATAGAGACAGGTTGTGAACAACCGTGCAAGCACTTCGTTCACAGTCGTTCCAGCTCTTTTCAGAATATCAATTGTTAGTCCATCTTCTCCTGGCGCTTTCCTACTTTTCATGCTCATTATAGCATGCTCTACTTCTCATGTAGTAATTTCAGGAAGTAGGGTTTCATCATCTTCTCCTTTGCTAGTATCTAAATTGGCCTTAGTTTTGTCAGTTTCGTCCCTATAGAGGTCACTATAGAATTCCACCACTCTATTCAGCAAGTGTTCCCAGTTTCGTATAACAGTGCCGTCATGTCCTTTAAATGCCGTTATTTGCTTTTTCCCTATCGCCAGATGCCGTTTGTTTTTGTTTAGGCTTCGTCCTGCCTCTACAGTTTCCTGCACCATTCTCATATTGAATTTACGAAGGTCCCTACGAATATTCCTCCGAAGCGTTTTGCATAAGGCAGATTATTCAGGGTCATTTGCGGCTTGCAAGTGACTTTTTGTTTCCCTTCGTTGTTTCATTAGGAGTAGTGTGTCTTTTGTAAGTTTTTTTGGCTGTGAAGTAACATTATCTGACGATTTTGCGGACTCTAGAATCATATTAGTAATGTCATCCGCACTTGATAGGGTTATCGCGTCATTATCCATATAGAAGGCTACAAGTCTATCTTCCAGCTCTTTCTGAAATTCAGCTTTTTCTTTCAAGAGTATGGGAGCTTTGGGTTTATTCATCAGTTTGGATCTCTCATGGATGATGTCAAATCGCACTTTAAACCTCACCATTCGGTGGTCACTGCCGGTATTAAATCGGTTGAGAACCGTGCAGTCAAGAAACATATTTTTCCTGTCGGTTAGTATAAAGTCGATCTCGCTGGTTCCTTCTGCCGGGCATCTCCATGTCCATTTTCGAGATATTTTTTTCTTAAAAAAGGAGTTCATGATGTGGGGGTTGTTGCTTTCCGCAAATTCCACAAGCATGGCACCTCTGCCATCTCTTCGTCCATGTCCGAAGCGCCCAACCGCAACATCGTCTTGTTGATGAGATCCAATTCGTGCGTTAAAGTCGCCCATTATAACGTTGAAGTAGCACTTGCGTTTGTTTTTCAATGATAAAATTTCTTCGTATAGCTCCTCTACTTCTCCGTCGGAATAGCTCTGTGTGGGTGCATAAATCACAAAATAATCACTTGAAAATGTCACTTGGAGCCAAGTCCGGAGAATAGGGTGGATGCAATAAAACATCCCAGCCATGGTCCTGGATTTTTTTTTGTTTAATGTCGGCAACGTGCGGACGGGAATTTTCGTGTTGAAGAATTCATTCCTTCTTTTCATAAGATCAGGCCTAATTTCTTGTAAATTTGTATTTTTTAACTTATTTTTAACTTGTCTAACTAATCACAATAAAGTTTGTATTTGTTTTAACACCTCATAATAAATCACACATTTCGAATCGCACCATACAAACAATAGGGTTTTCTTATGATGTAGTTCTGGTTTTGGGATTGAAATTGGTGTTTGACCACAATTTAACCATTGTTTTTTTCTTTTTATATCGTGTTACAGCATCCATTTTTCGTTTCCGGTGATAAGGTCATGGAGAAAAGAGAAAGAATGTTGCTTTTATCGCAGTATTTTGCATATGCTGAGGCGCTGCGCTTTGTTGCGATCATTTCATAAATAATCATAAATGCCTTCTTTTTGAATTTTCCCCAGTTTCTCTAGATAGCGATGTGTATTCGATTGTGATGTGCCGACCTTCTCGGATTATTGATCAATGGCCATCGTCGGATCTGTTTCAATATCCACCTTTAGGGCTGCTTCATCCACCAGACTGTGGCGTTCAGTTCGAGACTCGTCTTTCAAATCAAGATTGCCCGATGGAAATTTTCTGAACCACCGTTGGAACATTCTTTTGTCCAGTATTATACCCTAAATCTCACAATTGGATTCCGTTGCTTCTGTTGCAGTTTTTTATAATGAAACAAAAACCGCATTCTTTCCCTTCTTAAATGTGTTTCCGAAGGACACGTCTCTGCCATTTTTGGTAGATGGGGTAGAATTGATGTATTTTTGTTTAAAAGAAAGATAAAGGATTACAAAGAAGAGAAAAATAATAATACACGTCATACTGAGTCAAAGTTACGTATTGAAAAAACGACATTAATTACGGGATTATCTAATATTTCATTAAAAAATATATATTTTTGAGTTAGTAAAATGGTTAAAAGTGCTTTTGTACTACCTTCCCTCGCTTGAAATGTGGTTTTATTTTGTATTTCAAGTATTATATGCATATTTTTCAAAGAACTGGATCGAAAGTTTCTCCCTTTGAAACGACAATACTTGGTAGTGTATTACATGAACGTCAGCTAACCATTTTACTAGGATGTAAAAAAAAAAATGGAAAAGTGTCAAACAGTGCTTTGGTATGCGTACCTCCGGTTTCAGCATCCTGCTTCTTGGATGGCGAAGTTTGCTGAGTGGCCGCAGGGGCCGGTTTGAGGACGGCCAGAGGCACGAGACCTTCCCTGTGAGCGCCGGCCCTATCATCATGCGGGGCTCGAACCATGCACCATCCTGCACGGGAGCATGTCGCCTCGAGGACCTCCACCTGCTGTCCTTTGAGCACGGTTAGCTCCCCGCTGCCGGCGGCTCCTTGGTGATCAGCAATCACCCATGTCATCTCTGCGGCGGCAGTCTGTAAACGGAAAAAGTGGTCAAATAACAAATACAGACAGTGTCAATAAACAAGCCAAATCTGTTTTTATCACAAAATAAAAATACACTCCATCAAATTTGGATTGTTACAATTTTCTACGATTCCACGTGTTCTGTCACTAACGACCCAGGTTTCATCTTTAAAGCAAAGTTATTAAAGCTATATAGACTATGCCAACTGTTTATTTTACGTTAGTTCTGTTGCATCCGTGTGATAGAATGCCTGAAGATGCCGAAAGGCGAAACCAGGGTCGTTAGTGACAAAACATGTAGAATCGTACAAAGTTGTAAGAATTCAAATTTGATATTGAAATTTCATCAAACACCTTCAGTCGATACCATAAATTACACCCCATCAAATTTAATAATTTTTTTTAAATATCTTAACAAAAAAATCAAAATGCGAGTACGATTGTTAGATACGCAATGGCGGTAAGATATTATATACCTAAAAAATATATGTCAAAATAATTCGCACGAGGAGCAATGGCTACCTATTCAATCTTACCACATAATAGTACTATCAGATGAAGGTTGGTAAAAATTACAAAATGGCTGAAACAAAATTCTTTTATTCATATTGGAATGAACTTGGCGGAAGTAATATAAAAAAATATAATCATAATATTAATTTATACATAGCCGTTGATAGTGATTTCGGCACTGTGGTTAAACTGTTTAAGGTTACCTTTAAGGAATAGGCAATGTATCGTCTCAAGTATTCTAGTAATAAAGATAATTTGAACTGAAATACGTTATACAAAAATATAAGAGTTGTTTGCCAAAAATATGCAAGCCTAACTATTACGTGATTTTCTAGCAATGAGTCCGTTGGGTCCTAATTGTCGACATCGTTAATCTCTTCTTAAGTAGTAAACAAAGCTTCGTATGAATTTAATTTTATCAACGATTTGACGATAGAAATGCGAAACACTTCTCAATAAAAATGTGTACAGCTAAACATATATTTTTACTATATTACTAAGTCGTATTAGACTATATTAACATGTTGTAGTAGAGCTGATAAAAATAAACAATTTTTTTCCATATCAAATTTATGAAACGTTCTAGATAGATGAGGTTGCATTGTTATGTAGTTGTTGACAGACGTAATTCGCTGCAGAGCTGAGCAATCCACAGTGAATCCGGTTCACGTACAGCGTGAACCGGATATTACAGATATAAATAAGTCGCTGCTTTAAAAGCAAATTTTCATAAAAATATGTAATGCGTCCTCTCTTAATATGAGAATCTGTAAGTAATTCAGTTGTCTTCTCAATCTTTTCTCTAATCCCGATGTTGATGTTAACGTTGAGTAGAAAGAGATAAAAAAACACTACCTACACCCATTTGATACAAAACCATAAATCCATTGGAAAATCAATGTATGCAAATGTCAATTTTATCACATAATGTTATTGCGATGGCAGGTTTGGTGAACACGACTCACACTTGATAATAAATCAAATAGTTATCAAAAATATACGATGTGATAAAATATAAGAACATAAAGCGAGGTGAAAAAGTGTACATCGGTTTGTTTTCACATTTATCCTTCGTGATATTTTACTCGCTTTGACGGGGCGAATCGAACCGATTACATTCCGCGACACTGCTAACAAACAGCACTCGGCTTTCGAACGTTTTGCTTTCGTACATTTTTCAGTAGCTTATACAGAACGAGAATCTTGGGTTTTTCAACGGCATGGACTGTTCAGTGACATATCAGAAAAAAATTGCAAGGAATTATATACACTTTTATGCGCTGGATTCAGGCGGACATTTTATGAAAGCATAATTTGATACCGGTAATTATAGAAAATGACCTCAGAGTTGCAAACATCTGGTTGCGGAGTGCAAAGGGTTAACACTTAGAATGGCGATTGCCATTACGGAGGAGTTTCGAAAACAGGATAGGAAGAAGGGGTACAATTCAAACAACGGAATTGCTGAGTCAAACTAATTTCGAATGTATAATATTTAAGTATAAGCATATATATTATCATATAAATGGACACATTTCTTTCATATTTCACAAGAATATCTTTTGAGCTTCGCAATAAATTATTAGAAATATTTCCAAAATAATAAATATATATATACACACACACACTGTCTAGATCAGAACCGGTTTCACTCATCGCGAGCATTGTAAACTGATACAATATTTTTTTTGATAGTAAACTTGTAGAACTAAAATACATTCGCTATTTTGTCACTGTGTTAATATTTTTATGGTTGACCGTATAAGTTAGCTGCCCCCCAAAGAAACCCCTTCGCAACCTCCAGGTTGGGAGCCTATGGCGTAAACCAAAACATTCATGGGCGATAAAAACTTATTGACTGTTTCGAAATAGTTTGAGTCTCGACAATATTAAAAACATTAAATTCTCTGTCAAATACTTCGTTTAATGCCCCTAATTTGTCTTTTTTTGACGGGCCGGTCTATCACGTCAAAATACGTTTCTGGGACTCGAGCGTTGGATTTTGTATCACGTTAAAACACGGCTCCGGGATTCGATGTTAAATAACAATTAATAATTTAAGCACCGGACAGCCACCGGCTTAAGAGAAGTGAGGTCTGTTATCAGATCTGATTATAACGGGCAGGTACGATGTTGGAGCCGACTCGACGACCAACATTAAGCAGGGTTAAGTACGTATTTTGGGATACGTCGTCCTTTGCCAATTTTAGCAACCTCCGAAAGGAACTCGGCGAACCGAAATAATTTCGGGAAAGCGATTCCTTCAAAGAACGGTCGCACAAAACTAAAATCTCTGAGATATCGGATAGAAGTAGTCGATAAATATCATAAGCGATTATTTTGATAAGTGAAGGTTTTTCACAAGCCGCTACACTAAATGTACAAACAAATTTGTATCTTCGAAGAAAACCACTTCAACCAAACATTTATATGATCGCATACCTTCATTTACCACACATAATAGTAAAATAATTCGAACAAAATACTTCTGTTTTAAAATTAACCATCAATATCACGGTGTAAAAAAAATGCTATTTATTTTAGTTCAACAGAATTTATAAGTTATACAGTTGATAGCTATTTCGGCTTACCTCATCAGAACTACCATCAATAATGGGTGAAAAGGTTTTGTATTTTTTTAACCCTCTGATAGCTAACGTCTCAACTGCTACTGTAAAGGACTGATTGCTTCTAGAAGAAGCTTAACCTTCTGACTGCTAACGTCTCAACCGTTGAGACGGCTGATTTTCCTGTGTTGATAGTTGATACCCGATAATATATGAATTAACAGTGGTTAAAACCCCCTTGTACTCGTTAATTTTTGAGTTAATGCATTGCTTGATTTGTCTCGACAAACTAAATAAGATTGTTTCAAACCAATATTATTAAAAAAAAATTAAATATAGGCGTTGGAATATCCTTTAAAATACTCAGCAGGGAATGAGTTAAATGAACTTTCGATGTATTACGTCACTCACAAACCGGGTTTCGCTTTCGGCATCTTCGGACATTCTATCACACGGATACAACAAAACTGACACACAAACAGTTTGCATGTGTTATTTACAAGATAAATTCATTACAAATTAAAAACAGAGATCCTCAGACGACGATCCAAATATAAATTTGACAAAATTATGTGAAATCGTAAAAAATTTCAACATTTCATTTTTTAATAAAAAAAAACCATTTATATTGTTTTCATGTTTTTCATCGCTATAATTATCAACAACAACAATATTAACTGATAAATTATGTATAATGTAAACGAACGAGGAAATATTATAGAAGGAAAGAAAGTCGACTAAATCAATTCAACGTTATTAATTAAAGATAACGATCAAAGGGTGTGATTACATGAATTTGACATGTCAGTTCAAGTGCATCTATCAACTAAAACGTCTTAATATGTCGAAACCTTAATTTATAAAATATAAGGGAATGTACACAATTTGAACAGTTCAAATTTGACTGGGTTAGTAGTCATCTCGTAATTATGTAAAATACATAATTTAAATTCTATTTTATCGACTTTAATTTCCCTGGGCTATTTCTCAGACGCCACTACGAATTTCAAAGTCGACAAAGTCAGAATTTCGAATTCGGCAATGCGTAGACACAATGTTGCGATCCGCGCTACGATCGAATAAAACATAAGTTTAAAAAAACACACACACGGACGATAACACAATCGAGCATTGGATGTCTCGAATCAATACTAACCAAATAGTCCAAAACATGATGAAAAATGTAAATTCAATAAAAATATTATTGAAAAAAAAATTTAACTACCATTTAAGACGGTGAGAGGATTTGACAGACCACAAGATAAGTGGTTTTTTTCTCTCGTATAATGGTTTTTATTTATCTCTGCTATTTTGAATATTAAAAACAAATTTATTAATATTATTTTCACAGTATATTTGATCAACATGATCTATTTCGCTCATATATCTATCCAAATCTTTCGCCACTCCTCAGACCATTGCGAAGGGCTAATGCATTTCTATAATAAATCATCTCCGGGTAGTATTTAAGCTTATTGAAAGTACCGCCCGTTTGTAGTTTATTTTAATTTAAATTTTCGAAATCGTTTTTTTTTGCTAGCATTAAATAAGCTAGGTTGTTAAAACAGAAGAGAAGATGTATTGTGTACCTTTTCTACACAGCTATATATAGATAAGCAAATGAACGTTTAAACATAGTTCCGACGATGGCGTGAGCCGAAATAGCTATCAATTATATCTTATAAATTATTTTTCCACCCTTAACTCTTATTAACCCCTTCAGTCCTGCAGTGGCCCGCGGGTATTTTTTCAAAATTAAAGTAATACTTAGAAAAATTTTAACACATGATTCATTAAATATTTTAATATTTTTATTGTTAAAACTTAGTTCGATTCCAAATGTTTTGTCACTAACGACCAGGGTTTCGACTTCCGGCATCTTCATGCATATGCTATTCGACAGATGCACCAGAACTGTCAAATTTAAGTCAGTTTTGTTGCAACCCCGTAATAGAAAACACTTGAAGGTACATAAAAGCGAAACCCGGGTCGATAGTTACAAAACATATGGAATAGCAGAAAGTTTCAACAAGGCAAATTTTATATCAAAATTCCATCAAGCACCTTCGGTCGATATCCTAAATTATATATTTTCAACTTTTTTTGACACCTGATAATGATTATATATCAATTAAAAGACATATAATTTCGGCAAAACATCAGCCAACCTCGAAATAGCTAATATTTGAGAATACAATTTTATGAAAAAATTATCAAATTTATAACACTAAATAAAGAAGCAAACAACCATTTATTGCGTGAATATAACGTGTATTTTTTTAATGAATCAAAAATATGCAATATACAAAAAAAAATATTTATTTATACATTTATTAACATATTTATAATAATTGCATACTATTAAACGCATCTTGGAAATGTCACCGCGAAAAGAAAACTTCTCGTATTATTGGCATAGACTACACACAGTGGTCGGCAACCTACCACCCGCGGATAATTGAATTACCCACTATGACATTTTGAATTACCCACCAAAAAAATATGATAATGTTTTATTTTTATTCTTTATAAAATTATTTATTCATTGAAATTACCAATAATTAAAAAAAGGTGAATATCAATAATGTTTTTTTATCACTTAATAATTTTACGTAAATAGCTGAAGGACTTTTTTACATTGTTATCATCGAACGTGAAGTGGATTTCTAAAATAATTCAAAACCAAGGTAGCCTAATGTATTTTTTTATGTTTGTTTTACAAGATAAACTTGTATTAACACATACAAACATGTTTATATTTAAATTTATGATAGTAAAAATGATTTTAAAAAACTTTTATTTTTTACCTACTTTCAGTTCCAGAGTACAGTCAGTTCTGTTGCATCCGTGTGATAGAACGCCTGAAGATGCCGAAAGGCGAAACCCGTGTCGTTAGTGACAAATAAACCATGTGGAGTCGTACAAAGTTCTAAAAATTCAAATATTTTTACCCACCTATCAAATGAAATTTTCAAAATTTTCATTTTTTTATCCCTCGAAAGGTTGCCGTCCGCTGAACTACACTAAAACGATTAAAAGTTCGAGCGAGACTTGTTTAAACCAATATACTTTGAAGTAACCACAGAAATAAATCATCAAACAAGCACAGCACTACCTCGCATACTCGAATACTGTTTTTGGGGAAGAATTGACTGTCTACGCCAAGGGAAGGCGAACAGCTTTTATAAATGACCAAACAATGAATACTTTGAGCCAAGGTCCAAAAAGTACTCCCATAGTATGTATACAAAATTCTTATATTATAATCGAAATTGATCGAACGTGTTCATTTATTAATACTGAACTATCGCGGTTCCGTTAAAGAAAAAGGCGGAGAGTTCGAGAAGCATATTTTATCCAACCCTGATCGAAAGTTTAAATATAGACGTGAATAATTTAAACACAAATTTCACTTATTCGGGTTTCGCCATTCGGCACATTCGAGCATTCCATCGCACGGATGCAACAGAATTGACAAATTTCACTAGTACTAGTCCGAAATTTTGCGATACACTGATCGTGACCGGTTTCGCTCGTCGCGAGTATTGTGTAATGATACATTTTTCAGCCAGCTGATTCTGCTGGTGCTCAGGTTGAGCAAAACCGGTCCTTACCTCAGTATTGTAAAATTATAAAAATATTACTTAAAAACCCGGGTGGTTAGTGACGTAACATGTGGAATCGTACAAAGTTTAAATAATTCAAATTTAACGCTTAATTGTTTCTTTGCAGATTGGCACTATACTTTTAAAATAAATAGCAAACTTGCGTAATGTTGTTAATATCTAACTCGATTAACTTTAGAATGTTTGGAAATTCAAATATTCTTAATTTATGACATCGACTGAAGGTGCTCGATGGAATTTCAATATCAAATCTGAATTGTTACAACTTTGTACGTTTTCTCAGTTATGTTGCGTCCGTGTGATAGAATAACTGAAGATGCCAAAAAGCGAAAGCCAGGGCGTTAATGACAAAACACGTGGAATCGTGCAAAGCAAATGTGTAACAATTCAAAAAAATATTTTTATTTTTTAGAAAGCCAATCTGTATAATAACGGAATGGGTAATATTCAAAAGCGATACTATTTATCGCGAGATCAAAATATTTAAAACGCATGATTACTAAATAAACACTGTTCTTATGGGTCAAATGGACTATATAAAATGAACGATACGTTCGGGAACTTAAGATGGTGTTGATATAAAAAAAAAAAAAACCGACGAAGCATTATTCGACATAAGATAGTTGTTACTCCCGCAACAGGGCGGTCCGTAGTACAAAGATTCTAATAATACCACATTATCCGATATCCATACATCGTTTCATTCCACTCAATCTCACAGGGTGGTTATGTGAATGGAAATGAATGAGAGAAAGGGTTGTGTGGGGTAGAGGGGGTCGGCGGTTGAAATTTCTTGCTCAACCTCAACCGGCCCGTCGGGAAATCGGGTCGAGAGACCTAGCCTAATGGAATTTTTCTTTCCCTTACGCGCGACTGAAAGGATTTTTGTTAAATAAGGCAGGACAGTTTTCCATCGTCGGCCCAAATCTTTTTCATATTGACGTTTCCGATATTTGACATGTGACGGATTAAAATACCTTCGGCTCTGTAATGTTAACAATTATTATTATATTGGCGACGCACTACATTTCAAGGAAATAAAAATAACACGGTGAAAATATAGCAATGTATTTAAGTTCCACATTTTTTTTATAAAACATAGTTGATAGCTATCTCGGCTCACGCCATCGTCAGAACTATGTTTAAACGAACGTTTGCTTATCTGTATATAGCTCTGTAGAAAAGGTACACAATACATCTTCTCTCCTGTTTCAACAAGCTGGCTGTCGCCGCTCCTCAGGCTATTGCGAGGGGCTAATTCTTTTCCGTAATAAACCATCTCCGTCCAACATTTAATCTCATTGAAATTCCCGGCTGTTTAGTTTCATTAACAAGTTTTAATTTTTTCAGTTCTATTGCTAACAGGAAATAAGCTAGGATTAATTTGTTTTAGCTGCAATTTACTGCTTGCCTTGGGGTATGTGTTTTCCTGTAATTAATAACTGTGCTAACTATCAAAATTAACTATCGAAAGGCGAAACCCGAGTCGTTAATGACAAAACATGTGGAATCGTACAAAGTTGTTACAATTCAAATCATATATAAATGAAACATTCAAAGTCAGCCAGAATATTGTAATTGATGCAACCTGTTTACTGATTGTCAGTACGATATAATGCCAGTAGATGTCAAAAGGTGAAGCCCGTGTCATGATTGAGAAACCCAATGAAAATTTACAGTGTTAGAACAGTACAAATTCGAATTAAAATTACTATTAAAATTACTATCAAAATAATAACTCTTCCTGAGTTTTCGATTGAATTAAACACCTGATTTTGTGTGCGGGAGTGTAATTCAGTATTCTAATCATATCCTCTTGGAATGTCCGGAGACAGACAAAAATAGGGGAAAATTACTTAGTCACAGCGACGTGATGTTTGTATTGCAATTTTACGTCATACGCAGTACATATTTTAGAAAGCATGTCGAATATTATTGTAATAGTGTAAACTAGTGAAATATAAACGTAGGTCAAAGTTGGCTTTATATTAAATATTCCGCAGAATGAATTAAATTCTTGACAATTCTCTTAGAATTGCATGAAATTGTAAAATAAATGTATGTAACATAACGGTGAAAATATATTAAATTCAACAAGTTGCGCTTAAAAATAATAGTAACAATAACGGAATAGAAATAAAAGTTCATATGCAATTTTACCAAGACTTATCTTGATTACGAGAGAAGTCGGAAAATAAAATAGACCCGTTCCTCTTTTTGCAAGGCATTAAAATAACACGGTGAATAAAACAGCAATATATTTTAGTTCTACAAAATTTATAACGTATATAGTTGAAAAATATTTCGGCTCACGTGCTCAACGGAACTGTTTTTTTTTTATGTTTTAACAAGGAATAAACTGTCACTTTTCAGTGGAAACGCATTTTATTTGTACAATAAATAACAATTCTGTATGTATTGACACTGTTTACTTTCGCATATTTTTAAGTGCCAACTATCAACAAACATGCAATCAGCCGTCAGAGTGTTAAAAACCATGTTGTAAAATCTGACAACTTTGTATTTTAAGAGTAAATGGATTTATGATTCACTCTTTGGAATATACTTTCGTCTGTCATTTAAAATAAAAAAAAAACTCGAAATACTACATATAATAACATATTCACGCATGACATTCCTTGCGGTAGGGAAAGCGAAGCAGTTATAGCTCAGTACGCCGATGATATTGCTATTTTATCAAAATCTCGTAATCGGCAAAGTGCTGTCACACAAGTCCAGCTATTGGCGGATACCATAGCGGACTGGTGTGAAAACTGGTGAATTAAAATCAATACCGAAAAAAGCGCTGCAGTTATGTTTTCAAAGGGTTTCATTAGAAAACCCAATTTCGATTGCATTCGTATGCAAAATACAGAAATCAAGTGGTCCAATACTGTCAAGTATCTAGGACTCACTCTAGACAATAGGCTAAAATTCTATGAGCACACCGCGATTAAAAAACGTCAAGCTTATGGTGTAAAAGCTAAACTAAACTTTATGCTCAATGTGAAGAGCAAGCTTACTCTCAAAAGCAAGCTGCTCCTCTGTACAGCTATAACTCGACCAATTATGGTGTACGCTACTCCAGTGTGGGCTTATGCTCACCAGAAGCATCTGAAGACACTTCAAATTGTTCAAAATAAATCATTGCGACAAATTTGTAATGCCCCGTGGTACGTTCGCAATTCGCTGTTACATAGAGACTTGAAAATGCCTACAATTCGAGAGTTCGTTCGTGAAATCTCTCGAAACTTTCACAGCGATATAGGCAAACATTATAACCCTACAATTTCGTATCTACATAATTATGATGAGACAGTACCGAGTAATCGTCTAAGGCCGAGAGCGGTTCTGCTCGATGACCCGCCATAGATTTGTTGTTACAGATCTTAATCCCAACATGGACAACCTCGGCATTTGAAAATGACTTTCCTATTTTATTTCCTTACGTATTATATATGCATGCGTGTGGCTGTGTGTGTGCCTGTATGCACACCTATGCGTGAGTGAATATAACGCGTATGGTGTCCGCATGAGCTGCACTCATTGTGGGTTCCACGGCTCAGCTGCGACCTAATGTTGTCAACAATGACACAACAATTATAACAAAATTAAATCTATATATGAGAGATGGAGGAGACCTGAAGAGCTCTGATGCTGACGCGTCATAGATCTTAACGCTCCATGAATTTGATATCCCAAAAAAAAAAAAAAATCGTAACATATATTTAGTATAAAACAATTACGTCGTACCATTTAAATTTTAAAACGTAGACAAGAGTTATACTATTGAGTAAAAAAAACCATATAGTCCCAAAATACACTGTTGACATATTGTACAACTTGGTTATATATCTATACTGAGCAATTGTTTACCCCATTATAAGAACTCTGTGTAATATTTGTTTATATGCTGAAATATTTGTACGCTCAGTAGATTTGAACTACATTTGCAAATTTCGTAGTATTTCGATTTTAAGAGACCGACATAACAAAAATAAACACCTCTTTTAGTCCGAAAATATACTGTTGATATAACGCACATCGTGGTTATTTAGTTATAGGGGGGTCGTCTTTTACTCCATTTTTAGATATGTGTGTAATATTTATTAAATCGATGATAATGAAACGGTGAAATAGCAATGTATTTAAATTCTACAAAATTTTTATACGATAGTAAGAAGTTAATAGCTATTTCGGCTCACCATCGTCAGAACTATGTTTAAACGTACATTTGCTTATCTATATATAGCTGTGTAGAAAAGGTACACAACACATCTTCTCTTCTGTTTTAACGGCCTAGCTTACTTCATGCTAGCAATAAAACTAAAAAAATGAAACTCAACTAACTAAACTTTGCTTGTTCATTAAAAATTTAAAATTTTAATTAACAAATGGCTCCTCAGACCATTGCGAGGGGCTATTGCCTTCCCGTAATAAACCATCTCCTTCCAATATTTAAGCTAAAAGTAATATTGAAATTGCCACCTATTTAGTTTAATTTACTTTAGTTCTGACGATGTTGAGCCGAAATAGCTATCAACTATATCTTATAAAAAAAATGTAGAACTAAAGTATATTGCTATTTTTCACCGTGTTATAATGGAGTTCTACCAACTAAATGCCAATTCAATCGAATGAAAATGATTTTGCTGTTGAAATACAAAGTGCCCTGTATAGGAAATACGCCGTCCGTTGCGAAGCGAGTTATTCAACTAGGTCCATTCTGATTAATTGGAAGTGTAGATGCAAGACGATGCTATAATATTGTTGTATATTAGTATGTTATTATGCAAGATCTTCAAGTAGTAATACACCAGGTAAATGTTATCGGGGTTTCCGAGCTGACATGGTATGCTTGCGACAACATAGAAGCTGCATATACATTATAATGGTTACCTATTTTGGTGTACCGCGATACACATTTTGCTTAACACATCGAATCCCGGAATCCTTTTTTGACGTGATAGACCGACCTTTCGAAAAAAGACAAATTAAGGACACTAAACGAAGTATTTGACACAGTTTTCATGTTTTCTTTTTGTCAAGACTCAAACCTTTTCAAAATCCAGTTCCATCCAATTAGTCTTATCGCCCATTAAAGTGATTGATTTACACCATCGGTTCCCAACCTGGTGGTTCGCGAAGGGTTTTTTGGGGGGTCGCCAACTTATACGGTAAACTAAAAAAATATTTTTTTTGTATGCTTTTGGATTGTATGGGGGGTCGCGGGTCACATGCATTTTATAAGAAGGGGTTGTCACCCGAAAAAGATTGGGAACCTATGCGTTAGGACTAATTTTAATATTGCAAGCCATCTCAGAGAGTTTCATTTGATTTTATCCAATATTACCATAATTGTAACAGTTTTAGTAAACTCTTAAGAAAAACGCCGGGCCGGGCATGGGGCTAGGTTTGCCAAATGTTGTCCGGGACTGATAGTGTTAATATGCATATACGTAATCCGTATTAGGAAGGTAGGCATCTACTTACAATGCAGTAGTCGGTAACATATGGTTCGCGTCCCAAATTTGCATCGATTAACATCATTTCGCGGCTAGCAAAATATCGTCAACAAAGTATATTTTTGATTTATTGATTGAATTGGCATTCACTTGGTAGAACTCCATTATAACACGTTGAAAAAAATAGCAATGTATTTTAGTTCTACAAAATTATTACAAAAAGAATTTTGTAGAACTAAAATACATTGCTATTTTTTTCACCGTGTTATATTTTTGATTATGTACTACAAACATTTATGATATCGACTTAAGGTGCTTGATGGAATTTTAGAATCATATTTGAATTGTTACAACTTTGTACGATTCCACATGTTTTGTCACTAACGACAACATCATCCGTGTGATAGAATGCCTGATGATACCGAAAGGCGAACCCCGGTCGTTAGTGACAAAACATGTGGAATCGTACAGTTGTAACAATTCAAATTTGAAATAAAGAAAATGACAGGCTGTATTTTACCACAACAATTAGCTTGTTCGTGACAGTTGTGAATATCATCCATCGAAAAATGAAATCTGCCATCTGAACAGTTGAGAGTTTCTGAGAGATGTTTTGATATCTTTAAATTATAAGCATTTTCAAATTCAATAGAAAGCTAATATTGTTTACGTTTAATTAAATGATAAGGATCGGTAGATGTAGTTGATGTAGTTATAATATGTACATAATTATGCGTGGCAGTTATTAACCCATTACCTGCTGAACCTCGTTAATGATATTCCAGTATTAATTATTTGAAAAATCAGGCTAAAAAATAGCTGATTCAAAAAAGCTGTAGCACTGCAACTATCGACATATTCAGGAGTTGAGACGATAGTCAGAAGTTTAACACACTAGTAGAATAAAAATTCGATATCGCTGTAAAAAAAAATATCTCGACAGTTTTTGTCACGACTTAAAAAAGGTCAGGCGCACTGGTATAAAGTATTATATATTATATATCAACCGAGCATGAACGTTTAACGACTCCACTACGACCTTAGACTAATTAATATCAACTTTGCATGCTTATGCTATGAAATCTTAACCACAACGTTTCAAACTTCAATCTACGTTAAATTACATACACAAAGTGTGTACACATGTTAGAGTAAATCGTCCATATAAAATACACCGATTTGTCAATAAAGACAACGACATGTTACGATTTAAGATTTATAATCTGGAGGGATAACTTAGATAAAAAAAAAATCCAAATTCTTTCAATTCTATATAAAAGATTACTATAAAATTGAAAGCAGTGCGTCGAATAATATATTTTTTTAAATAAAACCGATTTTTTCTTGCCCTCCTCCACACACCAACATGTATTTATATTGCAGTGGTTCTTATGTGCGGCCACTAGAGGATTTTGCTGCGACCACCAAGAGTTTTATAGTAAATATTGAAATTTAAAAATAATTATTATTTTAAAATTGATTGAATAAACCTGACGTATTCAGCATTTAGTCGAGTTTAAGTAAAAGACCGCATCAATAATAAAAACTGTTCAAAAATTTTGGTCGAAGTTATACGTTGACCATGAATTAAGTCAGCATAAAGAATTAACAACAATTGATTTGTTAATTTTATCGATTTTACATACAACTTTATACTGTGAAAGATCATTCAGTGCAATGCATTTTATAAAAAATAAATATCTACACTATTTTTATCACATTTGGTGCGGCCACGAGACATTTCCATAGGACCGCTGGTGTTTATAATGCGTCCACAGTGAAATTTCACGTGAGAAACACCGATATAGTGGCATAGCAAATATTACTATATTCACAAAAGAATACTTCAAAAACTAATTAAGCTAACTGGTATTTGTGTTAAACAAACATGTGGAGATAACCAGGAGAAATCAGGCTAAATTTGAACAAGAAAATTTCAATACTTTTGACAGTTTTATATTTTTAAATATCAAACATCAGAACGATGTTATCTATCATCTCAAGAACTGCCGCATTGGCAGTTGATAGGTTAAGCGTACCTAGAAGTTTGTTCCATGATTGGGAGTGATTTCGCAGCAATTACCCAAGACGGCGCGTAATTAATTTAAGAGATAATTAAACCCCAAAGTTTATGTGTGTGACTTGTGACCCAATGACTTGACGTCTACTCCTTTACTATATGACGCCTTTTTTGTAAGACATACTTATTTGTATTATTTGCACAAATTTAGACCTCTCCAATGGATGGTTGATCATACTTGAGCAGCTCTTCCCATTTTGCATGCATCAAATGACACTCAAATAAGATGTGTTAGTCCCCAATATTTAACAAACTTTTATGGTTTTGAAAAATGAATATTTTTCAGGTCCTCAGGGAAACAATGCAATAATTTTGCGCAGCCAACCTGATATTAAAATATGAAAACAGTTAAGCAAAAAACGCAAAATCTTTTCAATTAACTTTTCCGACTGCGCTGTGAGGGGGAAAACTTAAAAACAAAGTAAAAAAAACCATTGATGTCAATTTGTTTGGAAAGCATAGTAATTAAAAAAGCCCTTTTTGTTTCAATTCCGAGGGTAGCTACTAAGTAACGAAGGACGAAAAGAAACATTTTCTCTTAGATCTTGGAGTGAGCACATGTTTATAATTTTTGATAAAATGAGATTAAAAGAAATTGATGACAAACTAAATTAATAAATAAGAAAATAAAATATATAATTTCATATATTTTAGCTAAAAATCTTAACATATAATACCATAGCATTATTATTAAGTGAAGCCCACTCGTAAGGCGCAGCTCAAAAATGATTTTTAATGAGGATCGGTCGATTCGAAGATAGTAACAAAATAATGATTGTATTTAAGAAAAAATGAGAAGAAATGTTTAGTAATATCACCAAAATTTTATATTAAGTCTGGACCGGTTACGCTCATTGCGAATATTATCAGCTGAGTTTAGCTGTTTACAAATAAAAAGTAAAAACCACATCCCTGAAACGATGGACTTTATATTAGATTTTATTATTACTTAGAGGTCCTTAAAATTTTATTTGATCAATTTCAAAAAACAATTTTACTAAATTTAAAGATGTTTTGGCTAATTACCCGCAAATTAATTTTTTAGCTTTTGTCAGTACTGTCACACTCGTGTGATTTCAATATCAAATTTGAATTATTAACTGAATTTTAAGAACTGAGAGTCAGTTCTGTTGCATCCGTGTGATGGAATGTCTGAAGATGCCGAATGGCAAAACCCGGGTCGTTATTAACGAAACATGTGAAATCGTACAAAACTTCAAGAATTCGAATTTATTTTGAATATTTGGACGACTCAAAATTTCGTATAAATAACTTGATGCTTCGTGATGAACGAAACCGGTCCAGATATTAATAAGATAAATTTGTGGATCTAGTAATAATCATTGTAATTTATTATTTAAAAATATTTCTTTTGTTCCAAGTGATAAAAAATCGTTTATAATTAATTCGCTGTTGAAATTTGAGCATTAAATTGAGATTTGATACGACGACTCGATTCTGGCAATCTTGTATTATGACTTTGTTTGTATTCTACACATAAATATTTCCCCCAAACCATAAATCAGGTAACAAAGAGGCACTGAGATAACAATACAAGGAACCCGCCCCTCGGAAACTGGTTTCGCCGCGGCACCACTGGATATATGAATATCCGTACGTCCATCTGCCGCTTTGCGAAAATAGTTGGCGAAATGAATGCCGCAGAAATGGTATCGCCTTTTAATCATTTCGCATTCCAGAATTTTATTGGGGATGAAAAACAAATTAGAGACGTCGCATTTCTATGAAGTTCGTTAGTGTGTTTCTATCCCTGCAATTATAGCGAATGCAGATAGTTTTACTCGACTTGGAAAGCTCGGTTATTTTGTACAAAAGGGTTTCGGAGAAAGTACGTAAGGTCATATACGAATGAACTCATATTTTAACAAACTAGCACCGACTAAAAGTGTTTGGGAATAACACGTATCTCTGATACGTTTTAATTCACAGTACACAATCACATCCCTTGATTCACTTGAATCCAACTGAATTCATGCACTGGATTATACGTGACCAGTGCAATATCAAAGTAGCCAATTTTAACCTACTAAGAAATGAGATATATGCTACTAAAAGTTTTCATGTTCATTTCGATTATTTTTCTATGGAAAAATTATATTAAGACACAATTTTTTTTCTATAACGAACTATTTAACATGCTGTCCAAAGCACACATAGTATACACACAGCTATTCCATGAAGTAATCGATATAAAAATTAACGTTCTTGAATTCAGAGTAAAAAATTTAAATGTAAATAAAAGAATGCCGTCTGTCAATGTAAAAAGGTTTGCCTCCGGTGTTTTCATAATCTCGGTGGTTTGACAATAAATTCTGGGATCCTTGAATTACCTTTAATATCGAAATATTATATCGTTTATGTTGGAAATTGAAAGTGTCTCATTAAAAATTCAGAAGTTTTTGTTTCAAATAAACAGAAACGTGGTGAGAATTTATCAAGGATAAAATGAATATTTTTTCGTCTTTTTGATTAAAAGACAACTGTGGCGGGAAATTTATTAAAAGTGCTTGACGGATAATCACCGATTTTCCATTTTTATATCGTACAGTATCTTTATACCTCTAGTCAAAATGCTTTTCACAACAATTTGCAAGTGCTTTTATGACATACACCGTTTGTTCCTTCCAAGAGTTAAACAATTTACGCGAAGATTTTATAAAAATAATATTCAAATTAAACAGTTTTTTAAATGTTAAGTTCTATTTATTATTCCATTTTAAAAAGTTAGTTGACGCACTGATTGACAAAGGATTAAAAAATCAAACAGTAAATATAATAAATAGTACTTTGAAAAAACACCAATGAATTTTATTGATAGTTCTAAAAGATATATAAGATAGATATTCAATAGCTATTTCGGTTTACATTTTCATCAGAATTAAAAAATTTAGTACTACTTTATGATAAAGACCAGTTTCGCATTATCAATTGATGATGTTTGCGATGAGCGTAGTATTGATTAAATACTATAAAATTGTGATAAAAGTTCTATGCAGTTAGTTTCATAATTTTTATGTAATTCCTTTTCACCATGAAAGACAGTTAAACATGTGGCCATCAGAGGATTTTGCTGCGGCCACCAACAGTTTTATAGTAAATATTGATATTTAAAAAAAAATGTTTTTACAAATGAATTTGTAAAGTTATTATTATTATTTTGAAATTGATTGAATAAACCTGACTTATCCAGCATTTAGTCGAGTCTAAGTAAAGGATCGTTTTAATAATAAAACTGTTAAAAAATTTTGGTCGAAGTTACACGTTGACCATGAATCAAGTCAATATAAAGAATTAACAACAATTCCTTTATTAATTTTGTCGATTTTACCTACAACTGTATATTGTGAAAGATCATATATATCATATAGAAGTATAATGCACTATACAAAAATAAATATCTCAACAATTTTTATCACATTTGGTGCGGCCACGAGACATTTCCATAGGACAGTTGATGTTTATAATGCGGTTAAATTGAAATTTCACGCGAGATCTAGTGACAGCAAAAATAAATATTTTCGCAAAATAATACTTCAAAAACTAATTAAAGTAACCAGTATTTGTGTTAAACAAACATATGGAGATTGTCAGTGGAAATCAGGCTAAATTTTAACACGAAAGCTTCAACGCTTTTGACATAGTTATATTTTTAAGTATCAATCATTTGTTTGATTGTAAAATTTCGTATTTTTAGACCGAGTACTAAAGTCGGTCGCTTTAAAAATCCGCATGTGAGTTTTGGCTTTTTATTTTGAGAGGTTTCGTTGAAAAGGAGACGTCGTCACCGGAAATAGCGAAAATCTCGCACGCCACTCAATGTCCGATTTGAAAAATCGGCAGCCGGAGTAGTCAAGCCTGTTTTCGCTTCTTCGATTTTGAATTTCAGTAAGTTCCCTTTACCGTGGGAAATATTTTCACACTTATAAAACATCAATTTTATTTTAACGTCGATGTTCGCATGTCGAGTTCGGATGCATTAAAAATACACACACTATTGACAGTTTGCTTTAAACCTTTTTGAAATTCTCATATGATGTCAAGATGTCAGTCATAATAATGCTACTGAATAAATTTTTAAATTATATTTATTATGCAGCAGTATAATCTCATGACGACATTCATGAAAAAACTAACTTAATTTTAAGGCACAAATTCGCTGTAACACAAAAATTTTATCACTTTTAACACTCGTAGTTTTGAGTGTCCACAATCAGTATTCTGTATTCTATCGTTATGACCACTCAGTGGATTAATTGTATTTCGATATCAAATAATATTTCCATATAACAACACTCATTAGTGTATCATTAGTAGTATTGGTTATTTTTCCAAATGATTAATCGGACTATACTCGTATCGAATAATAAGCCTTTATTTTCATCATGAGTTCGCTAAACTATTTCACTCAGAAGGGAGCGAGTTTTATTTCGTACGGTTATCATCAAACGTTGATAAAATGTAACTTTAACGTTCGGCTTTGCTAACGTCTGAATGGTGGAATTTTGATAATTTATCAATTAACCAAACTGTAGTAAACTGAAATATCATGTCGGGAATAAGGTCTGGATAGTGTAGTAAAAGTTAAATTAGTTATTTAATTTAAAATCGCAAAGGTCGATGAACCTGTTATCCAAGAAACGAGCGGCGTTCAATACTCTTTAAGTGAAAGATAATTAATTATGTACACGAAAAAAAATACAAGTATCCCTAAAACACCTTAAATCACAGTCAAACAATTTTGGCAGTGACGAGAAGACGTATAGATAGATCTCAGGCTATAATACACACGTAATTAACTTTTTCTTTAAATAATAATAGCGAATAAAAAAAATGATTTCAGGATTTTCCCGTAAACGTTGTAAAATACAACACGAAGGGTCCGTAGCAGATTATAGGTATCGTCAATGCATACATGCAAGGATCTTGAAACGGACATATTAATGGCGATATTTAATTTAATCCTCCAGTAGTTATTCTTTTGTCATCAATACGTAAGAGATTTCACGACTAAATTCTAATGTGTTCAAGCAAACAATAATAATACAATACTAATATTATAAATGTTTACCTTACTAAAAAATAATCTTACGGATTACGAATAAGATACGGAACGCTTTGACTGGACTGACTTTGATAATGCAAATAATCCTTGAAATAATTAAAATAAGACAAATTTAACCAATTGATAATTCTCGCGATGAGCAAAACTAGTGTTGATTATAAAAAAAAAGTTTTTGTGGAAATAGAACAAAACCTGTTTTTATTATTTAATATAGATTTTTCAACATGTTGAGCAAATCAGAATATATTGTTCTGATGTGGGGTAAGCCGAAATAGCTATCAACTATATACCTTACATATTTTTTAGAACTAAAATACATTGCCATTTTTTCGATGTGTGTCGATTTTCAAAATTTAATTGCTAATTCAATGAAAACATTTTGAAATATTAATTTCAAAAAATAAAAATAAAAAGTATTATTTTAACATTCTTCCAGGATTGACTCATCCGTGTGATAGAATGCCTGAAGATGCTGAAAGGCGAAACCTGATTCGTTAGTGACAAAACATGTGGAATCGTACAAAGTTGTTACAATTCATATTTAATATATTTTTTTTGTATACAGTTTAAAAAAAAATATCAATATATATACAAAAGAAAATATGATAAATTAATATAAAAAAAATAACCAACCGGTTAAAAGTGGTGGGATTTGTGTATTGTGAAACTAGTTGATTCTGCAAATGTATAGCAGGCCGTCCGTTTTATTCGATTTGGAAAAAAACCCAGTGATCCACCACCGTTGGCAGCGGAGGCCGACGAGACAAACGGACGGAAACGTAAGTGAGGTTGAAAGACAGGCATGTCAAAATCATTGACGACGCAAGAGGTCGTCGTTCTAATTTAAGACGTGGTATTGACTGTCAACGCCGCTGTCTTAATATGACGTGGAGGCGAAGCGAAGATTTCGTGTAATCTCGGCCTCTCGCATGTCGCACCTGTCGGAAGGATGTTTTTGTACCTGTGTAACCGACCTGACGTTACACGATATCTAAAGCGCTCGTCGGCTTGTCACACACATTTGAGAATTACTTCGCAACATGACGTTTCTCAAAGAAACACCCACGCATGGTGAAACGCGTTGGGTACGGTGCCGTTTTCGTCCGTTTAATCCGTATTGATTTGTAGCAAGCGGGTTATTACTTTTTTCAGATCAATTAGGAAACCTGTCGATTAAAAATCCATAGTGTCAACCGTCATTTTTTAATGGAAGGGCGTTTCAACACGGTGAAAAAATAGCAATGTATTTTAGTTTTACAAAATTTATAAGATAGTTGCTAGCTTTATCAGGTTACGCCTTCATTCAGAACTAATTCTGAGATGAACTAGCTCTGATGAAGGCGTAAACCGAAATTGCTATCATCTACCTTAAAAATTTTGTAGAACTAAAAATACATCGTTATTTTCACACTGTAAATGCGAATTCAATCAATATCATAAATAATACCACCCTTTTTCGAGAACAAATGACTAAATTTAAATATTGTATAAAGATCCTGACTATAATCATTCGTTGATAACTATTTTAGCTTACCTTCATCAGAACTCATGAAGTAGTCGAAATAGTTCTGATGAAGGCGTCAGCATAAATTAATCGTAAGCGTAAATTTTGTATAATTTAAATTCATTCCAATGTTTTCACCGTGTTGTAATGGAGTTTTACTAAGTAAATGCCAATTCACTCAATAAAATAGAAAGGCATTATATTGCAAAATATAATCGAGATGCTGGACCGACTGATCCGGTAGATAATTCAGGCGGTGAGTGAAACCGGCTCTGACATATTATATTATAAAATTGTTAAAAAAAGTATTAAATAATTATAAGTTATGATATCGACTGAAGGTTCTTGATGGAATTTCAATATCAAATTTGAATTGTTAAAACTTTGTATGATTCTGTTGCGTCCGTGTGATAGAACGCCTGAAGATGCCGAAAGGCGAAACCCGGATCGTTAGTGACAAAACATGTGGAATCGTACAAAGTTTTAACAATTCAAATTTTTTATTAAATAAATATATACATATATATTCAAATTGATATGCATATGACTGACCAAAGATGAAATATTTGTTATTGAACGAGAAGCGAAGTTTATAACCTATTTTTGAGCTTGGTAGACCTTTATTATAATTTATTAAGAGTATACATATTTATTGATTGAGTTGGTATTTACTTCTGTTCTGATGAAAGCGTGAGCCGAAATAACTATCAAATATATATGTTATAAATTTTATAGAACTAAAATACATTGCCATTTTTTCACCGTGTTAAAAGTCCACAAACTTTTATACATGGTTGTTGATGGCAATTACGGCATCCGCTATGGCCAGAGCTATGATTGAACTTAATTTAAATTTGGCTTTAGACATACACAATCTATCTTCTCGTTTATTCTTACATCATATTGCGTATAAAATTATAAGATAGTCAGACTATGGTTGTTGTTAGCAAATTTCAGCTGTTATATGTTCAAATATTTGCAGAGGTTAATACTTCGTTATATAATTAAACCTTGTAATGGTAATAATATTTCTGTCACGCAAAATAGAAAATATTATTAGGAAAGATTACTACATAAATAAAAGAAATTTTCGTTAAAAAATAGCGATGTATTTCAGTTCTACAAAAATTATAAGATATATTGTAGACAGCTAGCTAATCCGGCGTACTTCCTCTCTAGAGATGCAGAATTATTAACCGTGTAATTATGGAGTTTTACCAAGTAACTCTCGATTCAATTGATAAGTCTGTTGTTGTTTTTGAACTTTTTCCACATTCTATTGATTTATATTTTAATTCCCATTCAATTCCACTAAAATAACTTGAGATTTTACTCGATGGTAACGACATTTTATTTTAAATATTTATTTCAATTATTTTTATATAAATACATCGGTTACAAGTTAAGACAAAAAAAAGCAGTGGAGATAAATGTATAAAAATACGCCAGTTGGAATAGCAAAAAACTTTTTTAAGCACGTATAAAAACGTGATACACAAACATGAACTTTATGATGCACGATAAACAAAAAAAATCATCAATACGTTTTCATATGGGTATTGCAATTAAAAATATACGCCAGCATGTTGAAGTGAATTCACCAATCGAAGTTTAAAGACTTCTCTTTCATACTTAATTTTTTCGTTTAGTTTTATTTTTGCAGATTACGTGTGTGTTATTGAAGGAAGTTCGATGGCTCTCAACTAAGATTGACTGCTGGCAAATTAAAATTCGCTATACTTAAATTCATGTTAAATTATAAACGATAAGTTACTAACGATAGTTACCAACAGAGGATATACGAAAGAAAAAATCTCGCATTCGAAACAGCGTTCCGATCGAACGATTCCAGTACAATGATCGAAGCGATGGCAAAAAAAATTATAATATTTAAGTATGATAAATCGGGAAAAAAATAGTCCACGCACATCATACATCGATAAATTTACCATTAAAAATACATACATACATACAAGTAATGTTTTTTAACGATTGAAAAACTAGCAAAAAATATTCACTCCTTTCTCAACTCTTCCTCAAGAGAAAATCCGATTGATTAAATCCAACCAAAAATGAAATTAATTCAAAGTACAATTGTAAGTCGAATAAGTCCGCAAAGCAAACGTGTCCGCACTATTTTTTACTGATAATAACGTAGATTTACATTCTATTTAACTTTCCCACATCTATTGGTAATATACTCAACCTCCTCCAACTGTCACTTCTTGGTAGAAAAAAACATTCCATTAAAATAATAAAACACAAAGTGAAAATAATATGAAATATTATGTTTTATTATTGAAATATATCTATAATGTTTATTCCAACATTAGTGACAAAATATTTATGTTCACGGTAATCTGAAATGAAAGTTTTTTTTTATTTTTTATAAATATTATTGAAAAGGTATAATAAAAAATCAGTTGGCAGGTTGACGTACCTGAAAATAAATATTTCCTCTAAAAGGAACACGTTATTATAAATCAATGTTTCATTTTATGAAATATCTGGCAAAAACTAAAAATATGTCTAAATATAGAAAAAAACATTAAAATGTTTAAGGACAAATGTGAAGCCAGAGCGATCATTTTTTGTTGTAATATGACAGAATATTTATTATATTACATTTTATTTTTTCGACCATAATACTTCAAGGGTTAACATATCACCATCTAAAATTCCGACACCGCCGTTTTCAAATGACTAGGTTTGCGAGTCAGTTCGACAGTATAAGATTATGATGTAAGCGCTGAATAACAAAACTTTGTAGCTGGTCCCGTAACCGGGTGATTAATACAGAGATCCTGTACGGGATCGCAATAAAGGGTTCGAATTAGAGCAGCGATACTCAAATTGCGGCCCAAATAGCTCTTATGTTTGGCCTAAAATAATTATAGTCACCAAATATTTTTTTGATGTTTCTTTTGACATGTTTTCAATATTTCTTCTACGTATATCTGTGAATCGTCAAGAGCGTGTATAAAAATCGGCTAACTGATTCTTACTTGGTGATTCTTGCCTATTAATATGTTGCGGCCTACTAAGAAAAGCAAAAATCGGAATGCGGAGGTTTCAAAAGTTTGAGCATAAGGCTGAATTAGAGTGTGAAGTTTCATACGTTTTAAATTGAATCTTCTTCAAAAACAAAGTTGAACTGTTGAGATCGTCCGAATAAATCCGTTGAAGAAACCAATTTAACCGTTAAAACTCTACGTGTAAAAATAAATGCACATCGAATTGTTTTTGCTACATTTTAGCTCTTTTTAATCATATATAACAACAAAAAAATGGGAGTCAATTTTTGTAAAATTAATGTGTAAATATTATTTGTTGGGATTCTTATTCCGTACTACAGCGGGGGCCGAAGAGGATATTACAGACTGTAGTTTGTTTATCCGGGGCTGTTTCACGCCCTATGTTCCGTGATCATACCGTTTGTTTACAATATTCAATAAAGTAAATATAATTTGTAAACACACATTTTGGCTGGAAATATTTTATAAGCTGTACGTTGTTTTAGTTCATATCTCAAAGCGAATTAATCTTATTATTTGGCCACATGAGACTTCAGTATTCCCGTTTTCAGGAATTGCTAATCTTCCAATCAGGTCATACAAGCATACAATATATTAGCCGAATATATCGTAAAAATACTAAGAGAAAGAGATAAATGCTTTCAACAGCATTTCAATAATTTTTTTGTACTACACTGAAAACTCGTTACGATTTTCAATGACCCCTTAAAAAACGGAATATGCAGGAAACGAGCCATGCGGGAAAACTTAATATTATAAGAAAAAACATAACGCCCCCTTTCGATTTCCAAAAATGGAGTTTTATTACAAAAAATCGTAAATATGAGATGGTTTTGTAAAAGTTATATTAATTAAATTTAACACGGTGAAAAAATAGCAATGTATTTTAGTTCTACAAAATTATTTTTAACAAATATAGTTGATAGCTATTTCGGCTCACGCCATCGTCAGAACTATGCTTAAACTAACATGAGCATGAGCCGAAATAGCTATCAACTATATTTGTTAAAAATAATTTTGTAGAACTAAAATACATTGCTATTTTTTCACCGTGTTATAATGGAGTTCTACCAAGTGAATGCCAATTTAATCAATAAATTAAATTTAACATTACAAAAAATACCAATGAAATTTATGACTGAAGGTGCTTGATGGAATTTCGATGTCGAATTTTGGTATATAGACGGTGCGATCTGTTTATTTCATGTCATTTCTGTTACATCCGTGTGATAGTATGCCTGTAGATGGCGGAAGGCGAAGCGCGTTCTGTCGTTGGTGACAAAACATGTGCAATCGTACAAGTTGTAACAATTCAAATAGCAATGCATTTTAACTTTATGAAAATTTTAAGATATATATAGTTGATAGCTATTTCGATCTACGTCTTCATCAGAACTACGTTCTAGAGTTCTCCCAAGTAAATTCCAATTCAATCAATGATCAAATCTTATTTATTGAAATAATCGAATAGTTTTTTTAAGCTTCTTCTGGTGAAATTCTTTATTAAAGAAAATCTCAAGACATTTTAGCGAACTAAATATTTCATCATTAATTTCTTTGGTAAATAAAATGCAAAGGTTAAGTATGCTCAAACTCACAAATTGTATTGGATAAAAAGATTTGAGAGACAGACCATAATATTTAGACGATAGATCGAGGAAATCGATAAATCGGGAATCGATAAATCGGGAATCGGTGAATGCGGAATTATTTAACATTGTTCTTCCATCTTAACATTGAACGATCCATCCGGGAAAACGTATAACGCGTGAACGGTTGATCGGGGTTCCACTGTACTTACACACCAAATTTGTAAAAATACTTGTTTCGATCATCGCGGTAATTAATACCATCAGTAGTATATAAATAATAAAGCCGAAATGATTAGCGTTATTTCGACAATTTTATATTATTGAGAATTTTTTTTTAATCAGAAACGGGTCCGGAGTAAAATATTAAATTATTGAAAAAGTTCTAAGCATTGCGTTTTATAATGTATAAATTTCATAATATTTATTTTATCGAAATTATTAACCTCCCATAATCAAAAACAACCGCCTTTTTTCGAGTTCAACGTACGACATTTCTATATTTTCATCGGGTGATATGATTCGTTCCCGTACAAAAGCAGTAGAAGAATGAGAGCTTTAAAAGACGGTATTTGGTTTGAGTTAAATACAGCTGTATGTTCCAGACAGTTAACATTTAGCCGATAATGATTTGAACTAAAATAACCTGCTTTATTATTTAATCTTACGGAACATAAACTCTTCGCGTGACAGGTGAGTTTTAACATCATATTCTCATCTTCCGAATCCGGTAAATTAATAATTCAGTCGTATAATCACCGCACGAATAATATCATAAGATCTTATGAAATATTCTTGCGAAGAGAGGCTATTAGTAAGGCAATCGAAAACACCGTCTTAGCAGCGTGTATCAATAATATCAAGTATAGCCAGACCCAATCAAACTCGTGTATTCTTGGGTTAATAATTAATACATACATTGGAAACCGTAGCAGGTCATTAATTTCGCGTTATACCACAATACTATCATAATTGTTTCGTGGAAAGCTGTTTTAAAAGAAATATTTTCTTTCATAATTTGCACATGAATGGTTTTCAGCGTTTTTTACAAAAAAAAAATGATCACTAATCTATTTAAAATGACGCTAATAACTGTGTCGCATAGAAAAAACATCTAGATTTTAATGAAATCAAAAAAGCCTTGTCAAACCCTTCTGCAAACCGATTCAATTATGAACTTTTTAAGTTACAGTAAAAGCTTTCAAAAATGATGCGTTGTGAATTGAAGTGATTCGCATTCGCATTCGCACAAAAAAAATGTTCAAATAAAGTGAAAAAAGGCGTAACTCGATTGTAATTAAAATAAAGCATTACACTGATTAATATAATTGAAAATTCATAGCTTTGCTATTTCACTTGGCGTGTAATTAGGTGTGTGACCTGTATATCTTCTTTGAGAAGCATCTTTTGAGTAACTGTAACGTAAGGTTATTCCTTATTAAGGTAAGCAGTGAATTTAAATATTAACATTAAAATTAAGAGCGAATAGAGCTTTTATTCACGTGGAAAGGGATTAGAATCAAAAAAAAAAATACATAATATTACAACACTATTTGATTAATTTATGATATCGACTGAAGGTGCTTGATGGAATTTCGATATCAAATTTGAATTGTTACGACTTTGTACGATTCCACATGTTTTGTTACTAACGACCCGGGTTTCGCCTTTTGGCATCTTCAGGCATTCTATTACACGGATGTAACAGAACTGACGTAAAATAAACAGTAAGCATTGTCTATATACCAAAGTTACGAATTACAGGAAAACACTTACCACAAGGCAAGCAGTAAATTACAGCTAAAACAATTTTAACAATATTAATCTAATAATAATTAACACAATTGCCTGTGATAATTTTCATTAGCGATCTTGTTAATGAGTCATTCTTAAAAGGGTTTTTCAACAAATATCAATCAACTAACAATAAAATATAGAAGTCAGAAATAAAAACGGCCACGAAGTTATAGTGTTTTAAAACGTAAATGTATACTCTCAATGTATGTTTCTTTCCTTATTTTCCGAGGTGGGAAAGCTGGCGGAAAAGCCTTGGGAAATGACATTTATCAGAAGACAGCGGATTGCACGAAAGTCTACAAGAAAATGTCGACGGGTGCACTTCTCGTCCTGACTGTAGTCCTGCCTTTGGAATTTTATATTCGATTATGTGGAGGTTTTTAATGAGGTGAATCAACGATTATACACAGGTTGTCTCGACTCTACATAACGACTCCGTCGATAGCAGAAGAGGCACTCGTTCGTTGGCACGCTACTATTTATGATTGTCCATAGTTTCAGTGTGGTATACGGAATGAAGGTTGTCAAACGCATCAATTTTTCACAGTATTGGCGTTTACTTGGCAGAACTTCATTATAACACAGCGGAAAAAAAAACAATGTATCGCAATTATACAAATTTTTAACTTGACGAAGATTTATTGATTGAATTGGAATTTACTTAGTAGAACTCCATTATAACACGGTGAAAAAAATAGCTTTATTAAAAATAGCAAAATTTTGTAGAACTGAAATACATTGCTATTTTTTCACCGTGTTATAATGGAGTTCTACCTATTAAATGCCAATTCAATCATTAAAAATGAATACCCACCCACCCACATGTTTCAATTTCTGCAGAAAAATGATTTTTTTTTGTTGTTTTACGAGTTACTTGATACGAAAAAAATGCTTCGGTTCCCTCAATTTCATGTTAACCGTTAACAGCTGTATCGGATATCAAGCAACGTAAATTTCAGTCAAGGTTGCGTCACGGACCGCATGGCATGTTCATATTGCCGTAGTTCAAGTTGTTCACGTTGTTGACATACGCGATCCGAATGTGGTATGAGATTGCAGCCCGTGTTATAATAGCAAGCGATAACATAATTAATGTGATGCATGTAAACCGGCAAATAAGACTAGCATTGTGATAGCTCTGGTCACAACGTTTCGCTTTGAATGACTGTCGCTCACATCGTATCACCGGAAAGGACGACTTTTTAATTTAAACTGTCGTTAGTGGGGAATCGACACGGTTAATCAAACGGGATGCGAAATGTGGCAATTCTAATCAATGCGGAATGCATCACTGCATTATTGCGGAGTCTTCGCTTATCTATTCAATGGCATGTGTTATCTCACTTGATCGTGACTGAAACGCACTTACGATTTTATTCACCAAATCTAGAACTGTTATCGAAAAACCAATGTAGATTCTTTAAGAGTGTTTTGATTATTCACTGCATATGACAATACTTCCTCACATTGACAAATAAATGTGAGAACGTACATGTACACAGTGCTTTTGATATGGTACACACCAATCGTACATGTACGGTCAAAGTACCAGAGAGGTTAACTGTAGTTTCTTGGTGGAAAGGCGTGTATATTAATTAAATAACATAACACAACGCTTCGTACTATTTTCAAAACCTTATTTTTTTAAGATCAGTATCGGTTTCGCTAATCGCAAGCATATCAATTAAAAATTGTACTGAAAATTGTGGTTGCATTATTGAAATATAATGCGTTTTCACCGAGAAGTGACAGTTAACGCCTTAAAAAGGATTTCATAAAATAACTATATGCTATAATTTTTTGATTGAATTGGCATTTACTTACTTGGTAAAATTCCATTACAACACAAAGAAAAAATAACAATATATTTTAGTTCTACAAAATTTATAATGTATAAGGTGGATAGGTATTTCAGCTTATGCTTTCATCAGAACGGTGTTTAAAAGTACATTTCCTACATAGCCTTATCTTTGAATAGCTATGTGTAAATTTATTAGCACAATATGAAACTAGGAGGAAAAAACAGAAGATGTATTGTGTATCTTTTCTACACATCTATATATAGATAAATATATATACGTTTAAACGTAGATCTGATGAAGGCGTAAGCTTAAATAGCTATCAACTATATAACTTATCAATTTTGAGAAACTAAAATACATAGCTATTTTTTCACCGTGTAAAAATGAATAATACTATAGTCACACCCCTGTAAATTGAAAATGATGTGAATCACATGCGGCAGCTATTTCCGTAAAGATCTGAGGAACGATACGATAAGAAATAGATAACATAAAAAAATTATAGCAACATATAAAATAAAACCAATTGTGTCTTTTTTTCAAGTGATATTAAGTTATTCGATTTGTTAACTGCCTCTTCGTGGTGGAAAAGTAATGTATTCAATAAAAAAAGCTTCAATCATAATAAATAATCACATTACATCACCGATAGATACTATTGCCGTCCATAACGCAATACTGATAAAAACAACGAATTTATTTCAAAATTTTAAGAACGTTAATCATAATTGCATTCTGAGTGTGTATGATTCGCTACTAGTGTTTCTATGAAAGAAAGCGGACAAACTGCCAATCATACATACTAAAAGATTTGCGCCAATTTTTTATTAATTCTTTTTGAATTACTGAAACATTTAATTTTTGTCAGTTCCATTGCATCCGTGTTATAGAATGCCTGAAGATATCGAAAGGCGAAACCCGGGTTGTTAGTGAAAATACATGTGAAATCGTGCAAAATTGTAACAATTCAAATTTGCTATTGAAACTCCATCTAGCATCTTCAGTCGACATCATAAACTACAAATTATTTTATAAATTTGAAACAAATGAGAAAATGCGACTGACTTTAAAGTCAGTTGATAATGCTCGCGACGAGCTAAACCGATCGCGATCGTAAAATATATTGTGGAAAGTATTTTTTTCTTTTATGCCGTTCCATCAAGGAGTTAACGTCTCAAAAGTGACATTAAACCATTTTTGCCCAGTGTTCCACTATTGGACCATTTAATATTTTACACCCACTCCATTATGCATGACGGAATAAAGGCTTAGATTGCATCAGTCTATAGCTAAATAATACAATAAAAATGGGGGTCCAACCTAAAACGAATGCTAAAAAAAAATATTATGTATCACATACACTTACGATTCGTTGAAATTATTGTAAATTTTGAAAGAAAAAAATTCGAGCAAAAGCGGGTTAAAGTGTGATGCATCTGATAAGCATCAATATCTGAAGAAATAATAAGAAACATGGTAATTCCAATTGATGAAATACAAGACAACACTAGGGCCTTGTACACAAGCGATCTGGCCTTCAAAAGCTTAAGATATAGATGTGTGAAAAAAATAGTTTTAATGATAAAACAATGCGCCGGTTTTAACATCTTTGAACACTCGATGCAATCTGTTGGACACCTGCCTAGCCACGTAATCGCAGTTTTATCATAAACGTAGCAAAGAAAACACATTATAAATCACATTATATTTTAGCAAAGTGTAAAAATTTTAAAACACTCGTTCGGCAGACGAGTGATGTTGAACGCACAGCCGAGCATCCGATTAACGGTTTATAAATACACATTTTACCAACAGATATTCACCCGACTGTGCACCTAATTAAAAAGATTATATTCCGGGATCTTCCCGTTTGCAAAGGGTATTCAATTCGAAATTTGTCTGACATGGTATACAAATAATACAGAGAAGGGTTATTATCAATTTGTCGAGTTCTTTCAAAGCGAGTGTATACTCAAGAAAACATTCAAAATTACAATAGAAACGTTCAATAGGTGTAAAAATACAAATTGACATTAGTTTGTGAGGGAAAAAAATCTTTTTAAATGTCAACCCTCCCTCTGATGAGCCACGTAAAGGATATTCCAACTGTTATGTATTTATTGGTTGAATTGGCATTTACTCCATTAGAACACGGTTAGTTCTGATGGCGTGGGCCGAAATAGCCCTAATAAAAAAAAATTGTAAAACTAAAATACATTTTATTGATTGAATTGGCATTCACTTGGTAGAACTCCATTATAACACGGTGAAAAAATAGGAATGTATTTTAGTTCTACAAAATTATTTTTAACAAATATGGTTGATGGCTATTTCTGCCCACGCCATCGTCAGAACTATCATAGATAGTTCTGACGATGGCGTGAGCCGAAATAGCTATCAACTATATTTGTTAAAAATAATTTTGTAGAACTAAAACACATTGCTATTTTTTCACCGTGTTACTAAAATACATTGCTATTTTTTCACCGTGTTTGTTATGTATTTATGATATCAACTGAAGATGCTTGATGAAATTTCTTCTGCATTCAACTTATCGAATTGGCTGCAGTATTTTTCGGCCGTGATTGTCTCACCAAATAAATTATTCAATGAATATCCTAAGTGAGACCAGGTTTAGGGGTACCGAAAAAATACCTGCTTTGGAGAAAATCATTGTCTCTTACATCTTTTGTTATCAAACATTATCCACTTTTCGTCCCCTATCACAGTGAATTCAAAGAATTGTGTTTCTGCTGCCAGTTTCAACAAATCGTCGCACATTATAACACGCACCGATTTGTTTCACTTCGCTCAGCGCATATGGCATTTTTAAGCACCTTTGAATGCTTGACCATGAATATTCAGTTTTATTTTCCAAATCCTGTATCGAAATTTCCGGTTCGACTTCAATTACAGATAATATCCGATATTCATCGATAATTTTGGGTGTGCCGCCTTTTGGTTTGTTATCAATTGAAAAATTTCCGAATCTAAATCTTCGAAACCATTTTTGGCACTGACGGAGTACCAACACCTCACCATAAACATCGCAAACGTTTTTTGTTGCCGTAGTCCCAGATTTTTTTATGAAACTCATACAGCGTAAACACCTTCTTCGACATGAAGGTTTCCATGGTAAGTGGGGTTGTTTCTTTTTTCACTTGAAATATACTGCCCAGATGTCCATGAAAAGCAACAGCAAGAAAGATGTGTTTCCTGAACGACAGACGAGTCATAACTGACAGCTAAATTATGCGTTAAAAATACGAACTTTCTTCTGGGTACCCCTAATATTATTTGTTGCAAAACCCTTTCAAGAATGACTCATCAACAAGATTACTCGTTAATGAAAATTATCACAAGCGATTGTGTTGATTATTATTAGATCAATATTATTATAACACGGTGAAAAAATAGTAAAGATAAAATTAATAAACTGGACAGAAGCGGTATTTATAAAATTTCATGTGGCTCATGTTTATCCGTTTATATCGAACAGACAGGTAGAAGTATATCTACTCGAGCTAAGGAACATGTAAGATCATTCAACAGTAAAAAAACAGATTCACAATTCGCTAATCACGTTATTAATGAATCACATAATATAAATTCAAACTCAGCCCCTAAATGTTTGCATCTTTGTAGTAAGGGTCGGAGAATGACGGCTTTGGAACAGCTGGAAATCAATATACAGCAATTATCACAAAGGATTCTTAACGAACAAACTAACATAATAGTATCGCCACTTGTCCAGGCGTTGTACAAAGGGGTGGTCTGATTTGCTTCCAGAAGGACCACTTCCGTCCCACATATAATCTTATTGTCATAGACACCTATTGTTTCATTTAGAATTTTGAAAATTTAGTGTCATTGTGTTAAAGTAACAAGCTAGGCCGTTGGAACAGGAGAGAGGATGTGTTGTGTGCCTTTTCTGCACAGCTATATATAGATAAGCGAATGTTAGTTTAAGCATAGTTCTGACGATGGCGTGAGCCGAAATAGCTATCAACTATATTTTTTTTTAATAATTTTGCAGAACTTAAATACATTGGTATTTTTTCACTGTGTTATAATGGAGTTCTACCAAGTGAATGCCAATTCAATCAATCAATACAATATTATTATATTTGTTTGAGATGCCATTTAGTTCTAGCTTTGGAGTCGTATTGTGCGTCATTGCTGGATCTAATGTGTCGCGTTAAAGTTTTTAAATAACTCTTCTTCACATAAACTAAACGTAGATTATCCTATTGCTTTATTCAACTGAAAATTTATTCTACAAAAGACGTCTTTGACATATTGTAAAAGTTCCAGGTTAAATAAATAATACATATAAAATTTAAAATATGTTGGTCACATATATGTTAAGTTTTTGTTGAGGTCTTTCAGAGCATTCTTCTCGTGCCTAGGGTAATCCACCATCGAATAGAATTGCTGTGTTGTAAGTTAACTATGGCTTATAAATATATAACATTAACGAAAAAGTTGAGCATGCTAAGGAAAACAAAAGGAGGGCGCAACTATTCCGTTTTTAAACTAACTGTCTAACTGGCGTGTTTTTGTTTGCAATTTTTTTGGATACACCGAAATTTTTACGCGATGCGTCCATCAATCGTCAAGAGACAAATTCATGATTTATAAATATGTTTAAGTCACAAACTATTTTCTTTGTTCTTTTTTGAACTGTTGAAACTTTGCGAAAGGCGAAACCCGGGTCGTTAGTAACAAAACATGTGGAACCGTACAAAGTTTTTTTTTCATAGAATACGTATATTATTTTCGTCACAATTGAACTACATATGCTTGTAGGTAAAATCTCTAGTTAAATACCAAATGGCGATTATCAAGTTAAATGTTGTATTAACTGATTGAATAAGCATCTTTTCGGCGTAGTTCTGATGAGAGCCTAGGCCGAAATAGCTCAAATATTTCAATATAAAAATTAGCTGAAATAAAAGTTATTTACACCCTATCCTCTATACGTGTACCCGAAGATACCGAAAGGCGAAACACGGATTGTTAGTGATAAATTCAAAAAAAAAAGTTTGTATATAATATTGATCAGGTTTATTTTTTCAGGAATTCTTATTAAATCAGATTGACTATAAGGCGATTGTGTTTGTCTATTGATAGCTAAATCCATTTTTGACAGATCGGTGTGACCTTATACATATTTTAACAGTAAATAAGTTACCCTTGTTAAATAGAATGTTGAGGCTAGAGGCATTATCCCAAAACGTTCAATTTTCGTTTACTGTTTACCTAGAACTATCAAATTTGTAACCAATCCAAATCTGCCAATATGGTGACGGTTTAACTAAAATATTGGATGCACGCACGAGTTTCGAGTAGATAAACAATCACGCTGAAGTCCATTGTAGTCTTGCTTACAGTATCAAATGAAAATATTGGCGCGGCTCTAACGAATATATAAGTTAGCGATAGTGTATTTCCTGTAAAATGCATTTTTAGTTACGTCAAATCGTCAGTTTAAGTACATTTAAATACTTAAACACAATATTGATTTAACTTTTTCCAAAATTTTATGTTATTACGATCAGAGAATTGTCAACTGACACAACACGAATTAAAACAACGTTTATTTTTTTAATGATTCATGAGATATAATAAAAAAAGTGTACGAAAACCTTGTTTCAATATGTATTGTATCAGTTGATAATGCTCGCGATAAGCGGAATCGGTCATTATGTTAACAATATAAATTGTGAAAACAGTAAAAAATATAATACAATTTATGATACCGACTGAAGGTGCTAGATGGAATTTCAATATCAAATTTGAATTATTATTAGTTATGTTGCATCCGTGTAATGGAATGTCTGAAGATGCCGAATGGCGAAACCCGGGTCGTAAGTGACAAAACATGTGGAATCGCAAAAATTTTTACAGTTCGAATTAAACAAAAAATAATGTTTTTTTTTAATTTTTTTTTGTATATTGCTTGTATACCGAGAAATTACGGTTAATAAATGAATAATTTTTCAAATATGCTATAAAAACATATTCTAAAATATACTTCCAAGTGATATTATATTAGATTCAGAACTATCATTAAAACCACAGACAACATTTCAATATTATCAATAAAATTTTAATTGAATTGATACGACATATTTTCACTTGGATTGTACTCGTCGAAAACGGTAAACATTAAATTAAGAGAACCGAAAAAAATCAAATTCAAACCATACAAAAAAACTCACAATTGTTTTCCATGCCGTTCAATTCAATTAACACGACGCTCTGCTAAAAATTTACACGTGCAGGTATATTGCTAGATTCTTTCAAACACATCATATGCAGTGCACTATTCACTACTGGTTCAAATAAAAATTGTAATGTGGGAATAAAAATAAAAAAAAAGGTTTTAAAACCAATTTTGTATTGATATTTTGTTAGTTTTGTGTCAAATAAAAAAAAAGGTTTTAAAACAAATTCTGTGTGGATATTTTGTTAGTTTTGTGTCAAATAAAAAGAAAATATTTTTATCAAATTACAAAAAAAAGTATGAGGGTTGCATGATTATTTCGAGTATGAATGACATGATATTGATTAGATCGGTTTGAGTTTTTTTTATCACAGTGCGATTTCGTAGCTCATTAACAAGAGTTTATGGATTTTTAAATGTATTTAAAAACATATATTTTTTTGATAAATTTTCAAATCTGCGAACGATAACTTATTTTACTATAAATAAATTATTTTGTATGTGTATATTCTAGTACGAGAACATGCTTTTTGTCAGGAAAAACTTTGGTGCAAATGGCTTTAGTCCTACATTATCACCAATTCAAATATACTTTAATAAAAAAAACTAAATGTAAATAACTATTTCAATATTATCATCATTAATTGCAGGGCATAAGAAACCGTCTCATGCACAACATTATAAAACGAGGCTACTTGTACAAAACGAAGTTTTAATAAAAAATCTACTATTAAAACAAATATAAGTCACCATCGTGGGTTGAGAAATAATTATAAGCTCTCATTGACAGGAATCACTAAAAAAGAATGAAAAAATCAAATTCCAAACATTTAAATAATTAAACTTTTTAATTTAACTAAATTTGTTTATAAACTATTTCTTGGTTTCTAATACGGTGGTCCGCGGAAATTTTTAGGTAAGCCGAAACAATCGAATTTTATGTTGTACTTTATGGTTTAAGTTAAAACTTTAAGTTTTTTGTCACTGTCTGTTTAAATATACTTAAATATTGTTAGATCAGCATACGGTGCTGTAAAATTAATTGTTTTGAATAAAAAAGCAATTATATCAATATTTATTATTTTAATCCAATGTTGATGGTCCGTAAAACATTTATGAACTTTTTGGTGGTCCGTGGATGTAAAAAGGTTAAGAAAATATGAACTATTTTACATTATTGCATGATTACCTGTAAGTTACTTCTTAGTCCTGACACCATTTTTTATGTATGCCCGATAACTATTTACTTAAACTGTAGTCCCATCGAATGTTCTATAAAATATTAGAGTGAATGTTATTTTGTTTACAAAAAACTTTTCACTCATTATTCTTGCTTATTTGCCGTTCACGATGATTCTGACGTCCAAATGGATTATTAATAAATTTTTATTTTGTTTGCAAAATATTAACCATCTGACTGCTAACGTCTCAACTGTTGAGACGGCTGATTTTACTGTGTTGATAGTAGATACCTAAAAATATATGAATTAACAGTGGTAAAAATCTTCTTATACTCGTTAATTTTTGGGTTAATGCATTGCTTGATTTGTCCTTACAAACTTAATAAGATTTAAAATTGAATTGTTACAACTTTGTACAATTCAAATTTGATATTGAAATTCCATCAAGCACCTTCAGTCGATATCATAAATTATATCAATAAGATTGTTTTGAACTAATATTATTCAAAATAAAAATGTAAATGGTAAAGTCTAGGTGTTAGAATATCATTTAAATGGTTCAGCAGGGGATGAGTTAATAATTGTTAACTTTCTATTATTAAATTAATTATTTCATTGAATGTATATTATATGACATCCTGTAAATTATTTTGTTAGTTTTTGAACCGTTAGTTTTGTATACCTTTTAGCCCAATTTTTGTATAACTAGGCTTGTTTTTAATTCGTGCCCCACCAGTTGATAACGCGCCGGTCCTGATTAGAAACATTGTGGAAATAATACAATAAATTGAGTTTATATTGTTTTAAATATCAAACTGTTGAATTATTGGCGATGTTTCAATTTGTATCGATAAGTTGACAGTAGATAGTTGATCACGATGAGTTTCGCCGGCCTTGACATAAATAATATAAAATCGTGTAAATTATACGTAACAATGTGTTTTATTCTATAAATATAATGGCTTTTCCACCAAAATTGACAGTTGGCACCTCAAAAGAGATAATCTTTAAATTTCTTTCTATGGCGAATTTTCCGGAATTAAGATAATAAAATAAGAAATAAATAAAATAAAGATATAGAAATAGAAGATATAGAAATAAATAAAAAAAAAAAGATAAATAAAAAGCGCGTTCGCTGATAAAAATTTAATTACTTGCTCGATAAAATGGCAATTATGTAAAGATCAAATTCGACATGTGCGCAGAAGTTTCTTGTAATCATTATTAAAGCATATATAACCTAATTAAATTAAAACCTCAAATTTGACAGTTTGCTTTCCCGTTATAATAAGTAGCGTCCGTTGTGTGATTACGTCTGGAAATTTTTGGATTTCAACATGTATATTGTATACAGGCTGTTGTGAAAAATATATGTTTTTTGTATCACGGTGAAAAAATAGCAATGTATGTTGTTAATAGCAAGCCATCATCTTAGACCTTAGAAGATGACGGCTTTAGAACAGCTGGAAATCAACAGATATCAACAGTCACAAAAAAAATATCTTAACGATCAAACTAATATATGTCGGTCACCAATGCTCAATCCATTACAAGGAGCTGTTTGGTTTCCGTAATAAACCATTTCCGTGCAATATGTAAGCTTATTGATGTAGCCGCCTTTTTAGTTTCATTTACAATTTTTTTTTATTGCTAGCAAGAAATAAGTTAGGTCGTTAAAACAGGAGAGAAGATGTATTGTGTACCTTTTCTACACAGCTATATATATATAAGCAAAGTTCTGACGATGGCCTGAGCCGAAATATCTATCAACTATATCTTATAAAAAAATGTAGAACTAAAAAATACATTGCTATTTATTCACCGTGTTTTAATGGAGTTCTACCAAGTAAATGTCAATTCAATCGATAATATGTTTGTTGTGCCGAGAATTCACTGTATTACGATATAACGCATCCCCGAATCGATGGCCCGCGCGGTTGACTTGAGATTTTCCTCGCAGTTAAACTGCCGCGTGGAGTTGAGCAACATAATCGTTTCCGTCGGGCTGACCAATATCCAACCTAGCCTGAGGATATCCATGGCAAAGTGTTGCGGTTAGCTGGCGGTAACTGGATCAAACATAAATCTACCTTCATAGAAACCGAACGTCTGCATGTAACGCCGGTCGCGCGTCGCCGGTAACATAAAACCCAAGTATGGAAAACAGAAATTACTTTGAATTACTTTGCAGGACGCGGCAAGGGCACAGCGACAAATCCTAGTATAATTTAGAAGAAGTTCATTATAATATTTATTAATTAATTATTTATGATATCGATATAATATAAGGTGCTCGATAGAATAATTTCAAAATCAAATTTGAATTGTTGAAAATATACACGATTCTAAATGTTTTGTCACTAACGACCCGGGATTCGCCTGATGAAATAAAATGATGAAAAAGTACTGAAAATGTATTGATTGAATTGGCATTTACTTTACTTTAGTTCTACAAAATTTTAAAGATATAGTTGATAGCTATTTCGACTCACGCCTTCGTCAGAACTATGTTTGAGCGTACATTTGCATATCTATATATATCTATATATATATATATATATATACACACATATATATAAATATATATATATGTATGTGTGTAGAAAAGGTACACACACACATCTTCTCTTCTGTTTTAACAACCAAGCTTATATGCTGCTAGCAATAAAACTACAATTTTAATTTAAATGAAACTAAACAGGCGGCAATTACAATATGCTTAAATATTGGCCGGAAATAGCCCTTCGCAATGGTCTGCGGAGCGGCGAAAGACTAATAGCCATCAAGATTTTTACTTCTGATGGTATGATTCGGTACCTTTGGTCCAACGATGAAACATCATACGGATGCAACCGCTGTCAACTACTGATATAAAATTTGGAATGGTACAAAGTTTCAACATTTCAAATGAGATAATTTGTGTTACTAAAAAATTTTATATTATTGTTTTAATTCTACAATTTGCACCTCTCTCCCATAGCCAGAAAACAATCATACCGATACGAATAAATACTACACTGTAAAGTTAGAATTAAAAAGGTATAAAATATATATTTTTTGCAAATAATAATAAATGCTAGGATAGCTGGATATCCTTAAAATGATAAATGTGTCAATTATATAATTTTATCGTTGACAGCTTCGTAAATTGTGAGTGGGATTTATTGATACTAATTAATTATGATTTCATTTATTAGTTCCTGTTTATAAATCATATTTCAGTTAAGCGTGAGATAAATTTTAATTAAATATCAGAGTGTTAAAATTTTTGCTGCTACAAAGGACTTCGATCAAACGCCCCGAAGCAATAAGAAATAAACAGATATATTCGCTAAAATACCCATTGAGATAATCCCATTTAATAAAACGATGAAAATATATCTTTTATTTTGTTAACCTTGGAAAATTTTTAACTCGACCTATCAAGCGTAATAAATAACGTGTTTCTTCTAAGATGTGAAATGTGATAAACCTTGATAGAAATGCTCGATATTTTAAGCAATTAGGGTAAGGAAGTGGAATAATTGGCATGTCACAGTAACACTATTGTATTTATTACGTACACAAGCGAACCAATTTTTTTCATTGATTTAGTAAATTGAAATCTTTCTTGCATAGCAAAATTGAAGAAACAAGTTAATTTATAGACGCTCGTGTATATACATGGTTCAGTGAACAACGGTTACACGTGGGACTAATTATTATGGCACACTCCGCCATCGAATTACGCTGATTAATATAGTAATAAAAGATTTTTTTATAGAGATAAAAGAGTGTAAAACTTTGCACTTCCGTATGTTAAATCAATTATTTCATTCACTCGACGTATGCCATTACAATCGAATCGGCAGTTATAAAATTATTTCGGTATGTAATTAGCTCCTAGCCTAAGGTCGATATTTTCCTGTATGAACGCTTTCATATAAGCAATGCCTGCCGTTTACAGTCTGTCAGTTATATTGCATCCGTGGGATAAAATGCCTAAAATGAAACATATTCAACAATTCAAATTTGATGTCCGTTGCCCTACCGATATTTATAAATGTGCTCTAAGATTCAAAAAGGTTGGTAGCCCCTATTCAGGACTATCATATATTGTTTCAGGTACATTTTATGATAAACATATATCTGCTTTAGTTATTGGACATGCATGACCTGGAGTTTTGGTCATATTATATATATCACGGATCTCGAATAGTTATGGCGTGCTGAAAAACATAAGTGGTGTGGTACCGGCGCCATTCGTAAATTTACCTTTTCACACTGAACGTTCGTTGATAAAGCGGATCCAAATTCTAAAACATGTTTATCCGTTTCTTGTTGAGCTACGTAAAAGATATTCGATCAGAAAATACTTCAACAGCGTCGGTCCCGATGACAATTGAGACAATGTTTTAGCGCAAAAATCAACTCATTGATTGAATTGGCATTCATTTGGCGGAATTCCATTATAACGGTTGAATTTTATAATTTATGATATCGACTGAAGGTGCTTGGTGCAATTTCAATATCAAATTTGAGTTGTTACAACTTTGTACGATTCCAAATGTTTTGTGACTAACGACCCGGGTCAGTTCTGTTGCATCCGTGTGATGGAATGCCTGAAGATGCCGAAAGGGGAAACCCGGTTCGTTCAATTCCGAACTGACCAATTCCGACAATTCCGGGCCGACAATTCAAATTTGATATTGAAATTCTATCAAGCACCTTCAGTCGATATCATAAATTATAATTTGTATATGAAAAGCATTTTATAGTACATATTTCATTTTATATTAATAATCGCCTATTAATTTAAAATACATTAAAATTAGTTATTTTTTCACCGTGCAAGCATTAACTCGCTGAAGAAAATAATAACTCTAAATATTGATTAAGCAACAACGTTCATCCGTCTCAACAGTTAAGACGTCAACAGTCAGTGGGTCAAGTGATCCACTTTGACTATCACTTGTTGCTGGGTAGACAAGATAATAAACACTCGTGTGATATTTTAAAACGATATCGGTCTAAAAATATATCAAGAATATATATTTGCAACAATTCCCTTTATATAAATTGAGCGTTTATTACCATTTAAGCCTTTTACTATGCTAACATTACGTAAATATTAATTTTAATACTGGAATTAAATATATATATACATTGAGTGAGACTACTATTTTTTACTGGAAACACGGAGGATGATATAATAACAATAAAACAAGAAAAAAAGAATGAAAGAACTAATTACCTATTCATTATAAGTGCTTAGACAATAGACGATGTTAACTGTTTATTGTAAGTTAGTTCTGTTGCATTCGTGTGATAGAATGCCTGAAGATACCGAAATGCGAAACCCGGGTCGGTAGTGACAAAACATGTGGAATCGTACAAAGTTGTTACAATTCAAATTTGATATTGAAATTCCTTCAAGCACCTTCAGTCGATATCATAAATTATGATTTGTATAAGAAAAGCATTGTTTTGTAAATATTTCATTTTATATTTATAATCGCTTATTTATTTCCCCCATCGCGACTCGTTATTTTTTATATATGTATGAATACATGAAGATACTGGAAGGCGAAACCCGGGACGCAAGTGAAAAAAAATGTGGTATTGTATAATACAAAGTTTCCACGATGCACATTTAAATTAATAAATCGTTCTGGCGAAGGCGTGAGCCGAAATAGCTATCAACTATATCTTATAAAAAAATTGTAGAACTAAATATATTGCAATTTTATCACCGTGTTATAATGGAGTTCTACCAAGTAAGTGCCAATTCAATCGATAAATTAATAAAGTTTATCAAGTAAAATCATACTATTATTTAAGAACAAAAAATAACATTCACACGAATGCTTCGACTCTGTATTTTGAAGTGTCAACTACTAACATACTTCAGTTTGACGTCCCAGCGGTTCAAGCGTTAACAGTCAAAGGGTTAACCAGAACAATTATGTAAGACGAAAGTTAACCACAGGACAGTACTAATTAAACATTTTTATAATCGTCCGGTGGAAAAACATTTCCGAGAAAAAATAAACCGTATGGATAGGCTTTGCGGGAGTTCGTTCTGTGGAATATAATATTGGAGCGAAAATTTTACAATATGAAATCTGTGAGGTTATATTCAAAACCCAGCTCGTATGTTCCCGTACATTAGGCCGGCTTTGCGATTCAATTCGATTTAATTCAATTAGAGGCTGGAGGGTTGCGCCGCTTCGCATACATTTCCCGTTGAGCTTTTGCAGTACCTAACTAATTGACAAACAAGCAAAACCCATAACATGATTAACAATGTTAGAATTGTCAATCTATTTTATCCCCGAATATTCTTTTAAGCTATTATATTCAAGTGACGGAAGAATCGCCGAGAGTATTGTGAATTAAAACACTGTTCGATTCATCTATCACCATGATAAATGTTTTAAACGTTCGCTTCGTCGTATAGAGTAATCCATGGTGAAGCCAGTACATGATTTTACCGTATACATCTTACAAGATCACACACATGTTTGCTTTAATAACTTTTACAGAGTTAAATGTCACGTCTCAGTGGAAATGCATTATATTCGAGTAATAAAACGCAGATTTAAGTACTGTTTTCATAATTTTATATTACTAAGATCGGGAGTGGTTTCGCTCATCGCGAGCAGAATCTACTGAATTAATAATTACTAGTTATGCAAAACGTACGGTTCAAAAACAAAAAATAATAATTTACATGTTATCATACAAAATGTATCTAAATGAAGTAAAATACTTTACATATAAAATTTTATTTTAGAGTTGTCACAGTTTTGAGAGGGTTAAAAGAATTAAAGGCATATATTTGGAGTTCGACTACAACGAAAAATTTAACAAATAAAATGTTAACGCGTTGAGCATTTTAATGAATATTCCAACGTCTAGACTTCAAATTTGTTTGAATAATATAAGTTCGAAACAATCTTATTGAGGATGTCAAGGCAAATCAACCAATGCACTAACTCAAAAATTAGCGAGTACACGAAGGTTTTAACAACTGTTGATTCATATATTTTCGGGTATCAACTATCAACGCAGTAAAATAAGCCGTCTCAACAGTTAAGACGTTAGCAGTCAGAGGCTTAATCTATTTCTATAAATATACATATTAATCAGCATAAATAACCCTGCGATACGGTTTGTCTGAATATGATTCAGAATGTTGCGAAACACGTTTCTCATTATTGTTAGATCAATTTTATTAAATTTGATTTAGCTGCCATTGACTGCTTGCCTTGTGTTTTCCTGTAATTAATACCTTCGATATAGTCGATGCTAACCCTTTGTTGTACGTCAGTTCTGTTGCATTCGTGTGATAGATTGCCTGAAGATGGCGAAAATTGAAACCCGTGTCGTTAGTGACAAAAGATGTGGAATCGTACAAAGTTTTAACAATTCAAATTTGATATTGAAATTATATCAAGTACTGTATATTTATTGAATTGGAATTCACTTGGTAGAACTCCATTATAACACGGTGAAAAAATAGCAACTATATCTTAAAAATAATAATTTTGTAGAACTAAAATACATTTTAGTTATTTATTCATTTTATTTAGCTATTTTTTTCACCATGTTATATTTATAAGTATTTGAAAATGACAAGAGGCAACGAACCCTCTGGAGACATTGTAATAAGAAACTCCTCGTTCGAGAGAACCTCTCTTTTCAAGAACTTGGGCTCTAATATTTCCTCTAGGAATGAGATGACTTTGGAGCTTGCTGACCGACTGAGAAGTGGAAATGCAGCGTACTAAATAGTCTGTTTAGGTCCAATATGCTGTCCATCAAAACCAAGTGCCGGGTGTACAACGTGATCATTAAACCAATAGTCATGTATGGATGTGAAACCTGGGGTTTAACAGAAAAACAAGAAAGGCGCTCCAAGTATTTGAAAACAGAATCCTCCGGAGAATACTTGGGCCCGTTAATGAAAACCACCGGTGGCGCATTCGTACGAACGCTGAGCTCTTCGACCGATAAAAACCAAGAATCATTAATGTCTCGAGATCGAGAAGGCTCAGATGGGCGGGTCACGTTGTACGATCTGAGAAGTCTAGAGCTCTCCATAAGACTTATGAAGGAACACCAGCTGGCACCCGACCTCTCGGTCGCCCTCGACGGAGATGGGCGGATAACATTCAAAAGGATGTTGAGAGGCTGGGGATAGTCAACTGGAGAGAAAAAGCGCTCGACAGAGATGCCTGGAGAGAGGTTGCACAGTCGGCCATGGACCTGAACGGCCCCTAGCGCCATTCTATAATAATAATAATGTTCATCAAGCATATCAAGCACCTTCAGTCGATATCATAAATTATATTACTGAATTGTTTTTTGAAACATTCGTCGTTAGAGTATCCTTAACGTGTATTTGTTAGACGCATGTTACGCGTTGAAAGTGTATCAAATATAACGTATTTCCGATCACAAATTGTCATTCATAAAAAATCGTAAAATAGCCCAACCTTCTACCAAATAAATAAATTAAACAAATACTAACGCAATTATTTGGAATAATGTAACTTGACTATTGTTGACAATATTCACTCCCCAATTACACGAAAACAAATAGTTCGGTTCGATAGCGCTTTTGTTGCACCGGTGAATAAATAAAACGGAATCGTACGAACAAAATGTGCGAATTGAAACTGAATAGCTAACACCTCGTGTCACCATCGGGAAAAAAATTACCCAAGTGTGTAATGGATACAAAAACATACACCATTCTAATATTCGCCTATCTTATCTTTTACTATCTACGGACGTATCAACTACATACAATCACATATATATACACACACATTGAATACACCTATCCCTCTGTTTACACGGTACTTGTTTTACACATTTTCGATTTTACATGGATCGAAAGGAATTGAAACCGGTTACATTTACAGCTAAAATCATACACGAAGGACTCGAATTGGGAAGAAAATTAGGTAATCATTTTGTACAAAATGACTCAAATGTTGAACGGGCCCTTCGATTCCAACGTGATATTAATCAATGCTTGGCTCAATACGATGAGGTCCGTAAAGATCTAACAAGAAATTCGAATCAAATGTTAATAACGGATTTTATTACCAAATCTCCTCGAGTTGGAAATGTTTCTACTTCAAACGTCAAATTGGCACAAATAATTTCGAGTGATTCGAGTTCGAGTCCACCAACCGTTGCAATACTTTTTTATGAATCTTTAGGATTTCATTTTTTTTTTGTTCCTCTATATGAGTGATGAGTGTATATATGTTTGTCACGATGCCCCGTGAGTGGGAATAAGCGCGCGCGGTCTATCGGAAACGTAGAAGCGTAAGGTAAATCTCGGCACAGCGAACACTGGGACGCGGCGAACGGCCGTGCATGTTTGTACGGTGGTGCACTTCTGGAATTGCCCGTGAAAAATGTACATCGGACACGAGCTTAATGCGAGTAAGCGGATTTAAGTAAATTGCGCGTAAATGTGGGATTGACGTTATTTAAAGTCAAGCTAAATGTAATTACACGAAAATTGGTATTTAATTATTCCTATTACTGACCTATTTTACGGCACGGTAAAATAACTCCTTAGTCACGGTTAATGGAAGGTACAATATAAATTTTTCGTCTGCTTATTTTTGTTTGTTGAGACGGCTGATTGCAATGTATTGGTATTGGAATGTTTTATGTGTTAATTTTACAATTACAAATGCGATTTACAGAATTTTTATTGCTTGTATCTAAACCCTCTCCCCGAGTAGCGTTAAAAGAAATATTCCTACCCCATTATAATCATTATTATTCTTGTAAAAAATAACGTTATGATAAAGTGATATTAACACATTACGGCCCGCAAATTTTCGCTTAATAACTACAACGAAGTTTTTTTTTCTTATTTTAATTTTAGACCTCGTGTATATTCTTCATTAGTCTTTCAAAAAAATTATAAAGTATGAATTAAAATTCATATTAATTTTTGGTAGTATAGATGCGCGTATCCGAAGACGCCACATTGTGCGATCCTGGATCGTAACGTTTGTCTCAAAAATGACGCCAATGTGGCGACCGCGGACTGTAAAATGTCAAAGATGATTCTCAATCAGACGAAACACGTTTCACACTAAATGGAAAGCTCTTATCATTTCGCCATCAGATGTAAAAAAAATCATACAGTATAATTTGTGATATTGACTGAAGGTGCTTGGTGGAATTTCAATGTTAAATTTGAACAGTCAATTCTGTCCGCATCCGCGAGATATAATTAATGCCTGAAGATGCCTAATGGCGAAACCCGTGTCGTTAATGACTAAATATGTGGAATTGTACAAAGTTAATTGTCGTGTTAAAAGATTTGTCTGATTGATCAAAAAAGTTTTTTAACACAAATATTTCTGTATTCATTTTTTGCGACGTTTTTTGTGTTGGGATATGCTTTACGCGACTCAGCAGAAAATGGGTAAATAAATATTTTTTTTAAATCGTACACATACACCGTGTGCCGAGACGCACACGGAATAATTAATTGTTTACTGAACCTCGAAGAAACAGATGCTTTTGTGTGAAACAGAGTTTCAGCTATTAGATTCCGTCAGAATTTCTATGCTAATGGAACACTTGATGCATATCCATAAAGTTAAGGACAGTGAACACGCGACATGAATGTTTCATTCTGGCACAGTAGTATTCGCCTGTTCCATATATTGAGTTTAAGAAGCGGATATAACATGATCGAAGTATTATTTCATCATACAAAATCCGATAATTTTATTATACACATATTGCTATTTGTTCAATTTTTGGCATTAAAACTTGGGTGAACCTTGCGTTGTGAAATCCGATGTCAACCGCGGTTTTGCGGTCCCTTATCGTTTTCGCTTAACGCCAAAGATTTCGACACTCAATCTCAAGTTTGTATTAAAATGAACGATACTAAAATTATTTTTCGCAAAAAGCAATAAAACTCAATCGCGGCTTTCATGAAAATAATTAAAAATATAATAAGCCTAATTTCAATTTTCAGGAAAGTTGAATAGAGAAGTAAATATTCAAATTATAAAAAACAATTTTTAATAATATATAACAATTACATATTATCAATATTATCATATTTATAAAATTTCCTGTGGCTCATGTTTATCCGTATATATCGGACATATAGATAGAAGCATATCCACTCGAGCTAAGGAACATGTAAGATCATTCAATAGTAAACAAAAAGATTCACAATTTACAAATCACTTTATAAAAGAATCACACGATATAAATTTAAACTCAGCGCCTATGTGTTTGCATCTTTGTAATAAAGGTCGCAAGATGACGGCTTTGGAAGAGCTGGAAATCAATAGATATAAATCATCACACGAAATCTTAAATGAACAAACAAATATAAATCGGTCGTCGCTTCTCAGATCATCACGAGGGGATATTGCCTACCCGTAATAAACCATAACAACCGTCCCTTCCAATATTTATTTGCCGCATGTTAAGTTTCATTTACATTTTCATTTTTTTTAGTTTTATTGCTAATTGTATTGTATACCTTTCCTACACAGCTATATATAGATAAGCAAATGTACGTTTAAACATAGTTCCGAAGATGGCATGGGCCGAAATAGCTATCAACTATATATCATAAAAAATTTATAGAACTAAAATACATTGCTATTTTTTCACGGTGTGACATATTATCAAGATATGGACCGGTTACACTCATCGCGAACATTACCAAGTGACCTTCATTATATCAACAGTTATTTTATCAGTTGATAATGCTGACGATAAGCGAAGCTTTTAGACACTTCTTCAGGATTGTAGAAATAGTAATGAAAAATGTGTTTTTTTATTTAAATATGAATGACAGTTTGACCATCAAACCTAGTATACATATATAATTTATGATATCGACTGAAGGTGCTTGATGGAATTTCGATATCAAATTTGAATTATTACAACTTTGTACGATTTCACATGTTTTGTCACTGACGACCCAGGTCTCGCCTTTCGGCATCTTCAGGCATTCTATCACGCGGATGCAGCAGAACTGAACTAGTTCTATTACATCCGTGTGATAGAATGCCTTTTCTGTTCTGTTCTGATCATACATAATAATCAGCGTAAAAAACCCCGTGATACAGTTTATCTGAATATGATTCAGAAAGTTGCGAAACACATGACTCAATTCAAAATAACAATCAACTATCAATGATAGTTGATTATAATTTGTTGTAGAACCCTTTCAAGAATGACTCATCAACAAGATCGTTAATGAAAATTATCACAGGCAATTTTGTTAATAATTATTAGATTAAT
>JAHFWJ010000050.1:0-13623 GCA_028555115.1 Himalopsyche japonica
ACTTATTTACGTGTCTCTGATTGACATGCAACACTTGGTATTTGAAGGCAGGGATTGCCAACTCGTTTTTTCGCGTACGTATATATTAACTGTTTTTCTGTCATAACGTCCTTGATAACCATCAGAACGTCCTTGAACAATACGATTTCTCTTTCTTGCGTTAATCCTCATAGTATGAAAGGCAACACTTGGTATTTTAAAGCAGGGATAGCCAACTCGTACTTTTAACGTACATACAAAAGTCAAAACATTTTCTGTCATAACTTCCTTGAAATACATCAGAACAACCTGAATCAAACGTCTCTGTCTTTGTTGAATGATTCCTCACAGTTTGACATGCAACACTTGGTATTTTAATGCAGGGATAGCCAACTCTTTTTTTTCGCGTACGTTCAAAAGTGAAAATGTTTTTTATGTCATAACTTCCCTGAAATTAATCAGAACGCCTCGAAATAAAGTTCATGAAATTTTTTTTTTTTTCTTTGTGGCATAATTCCTCACAAGTTTGACCTTTAACACTTGGTATTTTAAGTCAGGAATAGCCAACTCGTACTTTTCACGCACGTACAAAAGTCAAAAATTTTTCCCGTCACAACTTCCTTGAAATACATCATAACGCCCTGAAACAAACGTCTCTGTCCTTGTTGCATTATTCCTCACAGTTGACATGCAACACTTGGTATTTGAAGGCAGGGATTGCCAACTCGTTTTTTCGCGTACGTATATATGAACTGTTTTTCTGTCATAACGTCCTTGATAACCACCAGAACGTCCTTGAACAAAACGATTTCTCTTTCTTACGTTAATCCTCATAGTTTGACAGGCAATACTTGGTATTTTAAAGCAGGGATAGCCAACTCGTACTTTTAACGTACATACAAAAGTCAAAACATTTTCTGTCATAACTTCCTTGAAATACATCAGAACGCCCTGAATCAAACGTCTCTGTCTTTGTTGAATGATTCTACACAGTTTGACATGCAACACTTGGTATTTTAATGCAGGGATAGCCAACTCTTTTTTTTCGCGTACGTTCAAAAGTGAAAATGTTTTTATGTCATAACTTCCCTGAAATTAATCAGAACGCCTCGAAATAAAGTTTATTTTCTTTGGCATAATTCCTCACAGTTTGACATGCAACACTTGGTATTTTAAGTCAGGAATAGCCAACTCGTACTTTTCACGCACGTACAAAAGTCAAAAAGTTTTTCCGTCACAAATTCCTTGAAATACATCATACCGCCCGGAAACAAACGTCTCTCTCCTTGTTGCATTATTCCTCACAGTTGGACATGCAACACTTGGTATTTGAAGGCAGGGATTGCCAACTCATTTTTTCGCGTACGTTTATATGAACTATTTTTCTGTCATAACGTCCTTGATAACCATCAGAACGTCCTTGAACAAAACGATTTCTCTTTCTTGCGTTAATCCTCATAGTTTGACAGGCAACACTTGGTATTTTAAAGCAGGGATAGCCAACTCGTACTTTTAACGTACATACAAAAGTCAAAACATTTTTCTGTCATAACTTCAGCGAAATATCAGAACGCCCTGAATCAAACGTCTCTGTCTTTGTTGAATGATTCCTCACAGTTTGACATGCAACACTTGGTATTTTTAATGCAGGGATAACCAACTCTTTTTTTCGCGTACGTTCCAAAAGTGAAAATGTTTTTATATGCATAGCTTCCCTGAAATTAAATCGAGACGCCTCGAAATAAAAGTTCATTTTCTTTGTGCTGTATTCCTCACGGTTTGACATGCAACACTTGGTATTTTAAGTCAGCACTAGCCAACTCGTACTTTTCACGCACGTACAAAAGTCAAAAAGTTTTTCCGTCACAACTTCCTTGAAATACATCATAACGCCCTGAAACAAACGTCTCTGTGCTTGTTGCATTATTCCTCACAGTTGGACATGCAACACTTGGTATTTGAAGGCAGGGATTGCCAACTCGTTTTTTCGCGTACGTATATATGAACTGTTTTTCTGTCATAACGTCCTTGATAACCATCAGAACGTCTTGAACAAAACGATTTCTCTTTCTTGCGTTAATCCTCAAAGTTTGAGAGGCAACACTTGGTATTTTAAAGCAGGGATAGCCAACTCGTACTTTTAACGTACATATAAAAGTCAAAACATTTTCTGTCACTTCCTTGGGAAATACATCAGAACGCCCTGAATCAAACGTCTGTCTTTGTTGAATGATTCCTCCACAGTTTGACATACAACACTTGGTATTTAAGTCAGGAATAATAGCTCGTGCCACTCACGCACGTACAAAGACCAGTTTGCAAATCACAACTGTAAATACATCCATAGCATACAAACTCAAACGATCTCTGTCTTTGTTGAATGATTCCTCACAGTTTGAAATGCAACACTTGGTAATTTAATGCAGGGATAGCCAACTCTTTTTTTTCGCGTACGTTCAAAAGTGAAAATGTTTTTATGTCATAACTTCCCTGAAATTAATCAGAACGCCTCGATATAAAGTTCATTTTCTTTGTGGCATAATTCCTCACAGTTTGACATGCAACACTTGGTATTTTAAGTCAGGAATAGCCAACTCGTACTTTTCACGCACGTACAAAAGTCAAAAAGTTTTTCCGTCACAACTTCCTTGAAATACATCATAACGCCCTGAAACAAACGTCTCTGTCCTTGTTGCATTATTCCTCACAGTTGGACATGCAACACTTGGTATTTGAAGGCAGGGATTGCCAACTCGTTTTTTCGCGTACGTATATATGAACTGTTTTTCTGTCATAACGTCCTTGATAACCATCAGAACGTCCTTGAACAAAACGATTTCTCTTTCTTGCGTTAATCCTCATAGTTTGACAGGCAACACTTGGTATTTTAAAGCAGGGATAGCCAACTCGTACTTTTAACGTACATACAAAAGTCAAAACATTTTCTGTCATAACTTCCTTGAAATACATCAGAACGCCCTGAATCAAACGTCTCTGTCTTTGTTGAATGATTCCTCACAGTTTGACATGCAACACTTGGTATTTTAATGCAGGGATAGCCAACTCTTTTTTTTCGCGTACGTTCAAAAGTGAAAATGTTTTTATGTCATAACTTCCCTGAAATTAATCAGAACGCCTCGAAATAAAGTTCATTTTCTTTGTGGCATAATTCCTCACAGTTTGACATGCAACACTTGGTATTTTAAGTCAGGAATAGCCAACTCGTACTTTTCACGCACGTACAAAAGTCAAAAAGTTTTTCCGTCACAACTTCCTTGAAATACATCATAACGCCCTGAAACAAACGTCTCTGTCCTTGTTGCATTATTCCTCACAGTTGGACATGCAACACTTGGTATTTGAAGGCAGGGATTGCCAACTCGTTTTTTCGCGTACGTATATATGAACTGTTTTTCTGTCATAACGTCCTTGATAACCATCAGAACGTCCTTGAACAAAACGATTTCTCTTTCTTGCGTTAATCCTCATAGTTTGACAGGCAACACTTGGTATTTTAAAGCAGGGATAGCCAACTCGTACTTTTAACGTACATACAAAAGTCAAAACATTTTCTTCATAACTTCCTTGAAATACATCAGAACGCCCTGAATCAAACGTCTCTGTCTTTGTTGAACGATTCCTCACAGTTTGACATGCAACACTTGGTATTTTAATGCACGGGATAGCCAACTCCTTTTTTTCGCGTACGTTCAAAAGTGAAAAGTAACATGTCTGCTTCTAGATTAGTCAGGACGCTTTCGGGAATAAATTCATTTTCTTTTGGCGCAATTCTCACAGTTTGACTTGTACTGTATGGTATTTTAAGTCAGGGATGATCAGCTCATGCTTTTTCACGCACGTACAAAAGTCTTAAAGTTTTTCCGTCACAACTTCCTTGAAATACATCATAACGCCCTGAAACAAACGTCTCTGTCCTTGTTGCATTGTTCCTCACAGTTGGACATGCAACACTTGGTATTTAAAGGCAGGGATTGCCAACTCATTTTTTCGCGTACGTATATATGAACTGTTTTTCTGTCATAAAGTCCTTGATAACCATCAGAGCGTCCTTGAACAAAACTATTTTTCTCTCTTGCGTTAATCCTCATAGTTTTACAGGCAACACTTGGTATTTTAAAGCAGGATAATAACGTACTTTTGCATACATACAAAAGTCAAAACATTTTCTATCCTGCTTCATGAAATACATCAGAACGCCCTGAATCAAACGTCTCTGTATGTTCCATTGAACGATTCCTCACAGTTTGACGTAGTGACACTTGGTATTTCAATACAGGGATAACCAACTCTTTCGCGTACGTTCAAAAGTGAAAATGTTTTTATTTCATAACTTCCCTGAAATTAAATCAGAACGCCTCGAAATAAATTTCATTTTCTTTGTGGCATAATTCCTCACAGTTTGACATGCAACACTTGGTATTTTAAGTCAGGAATAGCCAACTCGTACTTTTCACGCACGTACAAAGTCAAAAAGTTTTTCCGTCACAACTTCCTTGAAATACATCACAACGCCCTGAAACAAACATTCTGTCCTTGTTGCATTATTCCTCACAGTTGGACATGCAACACTTGGTATTTTAAGTCAGGAATAGCCAACTCGTACTTTTCACGCACGTACAAAAGTCAAAAAGTTTTTCCGTCACAACTTCCTTGATAACCATCAGAACGTCCTTGAATAAAACAGTTTCTCTTTCTTGCGTTAATCCTCATAGTTTGACAGGAAACACTTGGTATTTTAATGCAGGGATAGCCAACTCTTTTTTTTCGCGTACGTTCAAAAGTGAAAATGTTTTTATGTCATAACTTCCCTGAAATTAATCAGAACGCCCTGAATCAAACGTCTCTGTCTTTATTGAATGATTCCTCACAGTTTGACATGCAACACTTGGTATTTTATTGCAGGGATAGCCAACTCGTACTTTTAACATTACATTTAAGTCAAAAATTTTCTTTCCTTGAAGCGCATCAGAACGCCCTGAATCAAACGTCTCTGTCTTTTTTTGTTGAATGATTCCTCACAGTTTGACATGCAACACTTGGTATTTGAAGGCGGGGGATTGCCAACTCGTTTTTTCGCGTACGTATATGGCGTTTTCTGTCCTTAACGTCCTTGATAACCATCAGAACGTCCTTGAACAAAACGATTTCTCTTTCTTGCGTTAATCCTCATAGTTTGACAGGCAACACTTGGTATTTTAAAGCAGGGATAGCCAACTCGTACTTTTAACGTACATACAAAAGTCAAAACATTTTCTGTCATAACTTCCTTGAAATACATCAAACACAGATCAAACGTCTCTGTCTTTGTTGAATACAGGATATCACAGTTTGACATGCAACACTTGGTATTTTAATGCAGGGATAGCCAACTCTTTTTTCGCGTACGTTCAAAAGTGAAATTGTTTTTATGTCATAACTTCCCTGAAATTAATCAGAACGCCTCGAAATAAAGTTCATTTTCTTTGTGGCATAATTCCTCACAGTTTGACATGCAACACTTGGTATTTTAAGTCAAGAATAGCCAACTCGTACTTTTCACGCACGTACAAAAGTCAAAAAGTTTTCCTGTCACAACTTCCTTGAAATACATCAGAACGCCCTGAAACAAACGTCTCTGTCCTTGTTGCATTATTCCTCACAGTTGGACATGCAACACTTAGTATTTGAAGGCAGGGATTGCCAACTCGTTTTTTCGCGTACGTATATATGAACTGTTTTTCTGTCATAACGTCCTTGATAACCATCATAACGTCCTTGAACAAAACGATTTATCTTTCTTGCGTTAATCCTCATAGTTTGACAGGCAACACTTGGTATTTTAAAGCAGGGTTAGCCAACTCGTACTTTTAACGTACATACAAAAGTCAAAACATTTTCTGTCATAACTTCCTTGAAATACATCAGAACGCCCTGAATCAAACGTCTCTGTCTTTGTTGAATGATTCCTCACAGTTTGACATGCAACACTTGGTATTTTAATGCAGGGATAGCCAACTCTTTTTTTTCGCGTACGTTCAAAAGTGAAAATGTTTTTATGTCATAACTTCCCTGAAATTAATCAGAACGCCTCGAAATAAAGTTCATTTTCTTTGTGGCATAATTCCTCACAGTTTGACATGCAACACTTGGTATTTTAAGTCAGGAATAGCCAACTCGTACTTTTCACGCACGTACAAAAGTCAAAAAGTTTTCCGTCACAACTTCCTTGAAATACATCATAACGCCCTGAAACAAACGTCTCTGTCCTTGTTGCATTATTCCTCACAGTTGGACATGCAACACTTGGTATTTGAAGGCAGGGATTGCCAACTCGTTTTTTCGCGTACGTATATGAACTGTTTTTCTGTCATAACGTCCTTGATAACCATCAGAACGTCCTTGAACAAAACGATTTCTCTTTCTTGCGTTAATCCTCATAGTTTGACAGGCAACACTTGGTATTTTAAAGCAGGGATAGCCAACTCGTACTTTTAACGTACATACAAAAGTCAAAACATTTTCTGTCATAACTTCCTTGAAATACATCAGAACGCCCTGAATCAAACGTCTCTGTCTTTGTTGAATGATTCCTCACAGTTTGACATGCAACACTTGGTATTTTAATGCAGGGATAGCCAACTCTTTTTTTTCGCGTACGTTCAAAAGTGAAAATGTTTTTATGTCATAACTTCCCTGAAATTAATCAGAACGCCTCGAAATAAAGTTCATTTTCTTTGTGGCATAATTCCTCACAGTTTGACATGCAACACTTGGTATTTTAAGTCAGGAATAGCCAACTCGTACTTTTCACGCACGTACAAAAGTCAAAAAGTTTTTCCGTCACAACTTCCTTGAAATACATCATAACGCCCTGAAACAAACGTCTCTGTCCTTGTTGCATTATTCCTCACAGTTGGACATGCAACACTTGGTATTTGAAGGCAGGGATTGCCAACTCGTTTTTTCGCGTACGTATATATGAACTGTTTTTCTGTCATAACGTCCTTGATAACCATCAGAACGTCCTTGAACAAAACGATTTCTCTTTCTTGCGTTAATCCTCATAGTTTGACAGGCAACACTTGGTATTTTAAAGCAGGGATAGCCAACTCGTACTTTTAACGTACATACAAAAGTCAAAACATTTTCTGTCATAACTTCCTTGAAATACATCAGAACGCCCTGAATCAAACGTCTCTGTCTTTGTTGAATGATTCCTCACAGTTTGACATGCAACACTTGGTATTTTAATGCAGGGATAGCCAACTCTTTTTTTTCGCGTACGTTCAAAAGTGAAAATGTTTTTATGTCATAACTTCCCTGAAATTAATCAGAACGCCTCGAAATAAAGTTCATTTTCTTTGTGGCATAATTCCTCACAGTTTGACATGCAACACTTGGTATTTTAAGTCAGGAATAGCCAACTCGTACTTTTCACGCACGTACAAAAGTCAAAAAGTTTTTCCGTCACAACTTCCTTGAAATACATCATAACGCCCTGAAACAAACGTCTCTGTCCTTGTTGCATTATTCCTCACAGTTGGACATGCAACACTTGGTATTGAAGGCAGGGATTGCCAACTCGTTTTTTCGCGTACGTATATATGAACTGTTTTCCTGTCATAACGATCCTTGATAACCATCAGAACGTCCTTGAACAAAACGATTTCTCTTTCTTGCGTTAATCCTCATAGTTTGACAGGCAACACTTGGTATTTTTAAAGCAGGGATAGCCAACTCGTACTTTTAACGTACATACAAAAGTCAAAACATTTTCTGTCATAACTTCCTTGAAATACATCAGAACGCCCTGAATCAAACGTCTCTGTCTTTGTTGAATGATTCCTCACAGTTTGACATGCAACACTTGGTATTTTAATGCAGGGATAGCCAACTCTTTTTTTTCGCGTACGTTCAAAAGTGAAAATGTTTTTATGTCATAACTTCCCTGAAATTAATCAGAACGCCTCGAAATAAAGTTCATTTTCTTTGTGGCATAATTCCTCACAGTTTGACATGCAACACTTGGTATTTTAAGTCAGGAATAGCCAACTCGTACTTTTCACGCACGTACAAAAGTCAAAAAGTTTTTCCGTCACAACTTCCTTGAAATACATCATAACGCCCTGAAACAAACGTCTCTGTCCTTGTTGCATTATTCCTCACAGTTGGACATGCAACACTTGGTATTTGAAGGCAGGGATTGCCAACTCGTTTTTTCGCGTACGTATATATGAACTGTTTTTCTGTCATAACGTCCTTGATAACCATCATAACATCCTTGAACAAAACGATTTTCTTTTTTGCGTTAATCCTCATAGTTTGACAGGCAACACTTGGTATTTTAAAGCAGGGATAGCCAACTCGTACTTTTAACGCACATACAAAAGTCAAAACATTTTCTGTCATAACTTCCTTGAAATACATCAGAACGCCCTGAATCAAACGTCTCTGTCTTTGTTGAATGATTCCTCACAGTTTGACATGCAACACTTGTATTTTAATGCAGGGATAGCCAACTCTTTTTTTTCGCGTACGTTCAAAAGTGAAAATGGTTTTATGTCATAACTTCCCTGAAATTAATCAGAACGCCTCAGAAATAAAGTTCATTTCTTTGTGGCATAATTCCTCACAGTTTGACATGCAACACTTGGTATTTTAAGTCAGGAATAACCAACTCGTACTTTTCACGCACGTACAAAAGTCAAAAGTTTTCCGTCTAGCTTCCTTGAAATACATCATAACGCCCTGAAAAACGTCTCTGTCCTTGTTGCATTATTCCTCACAGTTGGACATGCAACACTTGGTATTTGAAGGCAGGGATTGCCAACTCGTTTTTTTCGCGTACGTATATATGAACTGTTTTTCTGTCATAACGTCCTTGATAACCATCAGAACGTCCTTGAACAAAACGATTTCTCTTTCTTGCGATAATCCTCATAGTTTTACAGGCAACACTTGGTATTTTAAAGCAGGGATAGCCAACTCGTACTTTTAACGTACATACAAAAGTCAAAACATTTTCTGTCATAACTTCCTTGAAATACATCAGAACGCCCTGAATCAAACGTCTCTGTCTTTGTTGAACGATTCCTCACAGTTTGACATGCAACACTTGGTATTTTAATGCAGGGATAGCCAACTCTTTTTTCGCGTACGTTCAAAAGTGAAATTGTTTTTATGTCATAACTTCCCTGAAATTAATCAGAACGCCTCGAAATAAAGTTCATTTTCTTTGTGGCATAATTCCTCACAGCTTGACATGCAACACTTGGTATTTTAAGTCAGGAATAGCCAACTCGTACTTTTCACGCACGTACAAAAGTCAAAAAGTTTTTCCGTCACAACTTCAACTTCCTTGAAATACATCATAACGCCCTGAAACAAACGTCTCTGTCCTTGTTGCATTATTCCTCACAGTTGGACATGCAACACTTGGTATTTGAAGGCAGGGGTTGCCAACTCGTTTTTTCGCGTACGTATATATGAACTGTTTTTCTGTCATAGCGTCCTTGATAACCATCAGAACGTCCTTGAACAAAACGATTTCTCTTTCTTGCGTTAATCCTCATAGTTTGACAGGCAACACTTGGTATTTTAAAGCAGGGATAGCCAACTCATACTTTTAACGTATATACAAAAGTCAAAACATTTTCTGTCATAACTTCCTTGAAATACATCAGAACGCCCTGAATCAAACGTCTCTGTCTTTGTTGAATGATTCCTCACAGTTTGACTGGCAACACTTGGTATTTTAATGCAGGGATAGCCAACTCTTTTTTCGCGTACGATTCAAAAGTGAAAATGTTTTTATGTCATAACTTCCCGCAAGTGAAATCAGAACGCCTCGAAATAAAGTTCATTTTCTTTGTGGCATAATTCCTCACAGTTTGACATGCAACACTTGGTATTTTAAGTCAGGAATAGCCAACTCGTACTTTTCACGCACGTACAAAAGTCAAAAAGTTTTTCCGTCAGAACTTCCTTGAAATACATCATAACGCCCTGGAAGAAACGTCTCTGTCCTTGTTGCATTATTCCTCACAGTTGGACATGCAACACTTGGTATTTGAAGGCAGGGATTGCCAACTCGTTTTTCGCGTACGTATATATGAACTGTTTTTCTGTCATAACGTCCTTGATAACCATCAGAACGTCCTTGAACAAAACGATTTCTCTTTCTTGCGTTAATCGTCATAGTTTGACAGGCAACGCTTGGTATTTTAAAGCAGGGATAGCCAACTCGTACTTTTAACGTACATACAGAAGTCAAAACATTTTCTGTCATAACTTCCTTGAAATACATCAGAACGCCCTGAATCAAACGTCTCTGTCTTTGTTGAATGATTCCTCACAGTTTGACATGCAACACTTGGTATTTTAATGCAGGGATAGCCAACTCTTTTTTTTTCGCGTACGTTCAAAAGTGAAAATGTTTCTATATCATAACTTCCCTGAAATTAATCAGGACGCCTCGAAATAAAGTTCATTTTCTTTGTGGCATAATTCCTCACAGTTTGACATGAAACACTTGGTATTTTAAGTCAGGAATAGCCATCTCGTACTTTTCACGCACGTACAAAAGTCAAAAAGTTTTTCCGTCACAACTTCCTTGAAATACATCATAACGCCCTGAAACAAACGTCTCTGTCCTTGTTGCATTATTCCTCACAGTTGGACATGCAACACTTGGTATTTGAAGGCAGGGATTGCCAACTCGTTTTTTCGCGTACGTATATATGAACTGTTTTTCTGTCATAACGTCCTTGATAACCATCAGAACGTCCTTGAACAAAACGATTTCTCTTTCTTGCGTTAATCCTCATAGTTTGACAGGCAACACTTGGTATTTTAAAGCAGGGATAGCCAACTCGTACTTTTAACGTACATACAAAAGTCAAAACATTTTCTGTCATAACTTCCTTGAAATACATCAGAACGCCCTGAATCAAACGTCTCTGTCTTTGTTGAATGATTCCTCACAGTTTGACATGCAACACTTGGTATTTTAATGCAGGGATAGCCAACTCTTTTTTTTCGCGTACGTTCAAAAGTGAAAATGTTTTTATGTCATAACTTCCCTGAAATTAATCAGAACGCCTCGAAATAAAGTTCATTTTCTTTGTGGCATAATTCCTCACAGTTTGACATGCAACACTTGGTATTTTAAGTCAGGAATAGCCAACTCGTACTTTTCACGCACGTACAAAAGTCAAAAAGTTTTTCCGTCACAACTTCCTTGAAATACATCATAACGCCCTGAAACAAACGTCTCTGTCCTTGTTGCATTATTCCTCACAGTTGGACATGCAACACTTGGTATTTGAAGGCAGGGATTGCCAACTCGTTTTTTCGCGTACGTATATATGAACTGTTTTTCTGTCATAACGTCCTTGATAACCATCAGAACGTCCTTGAACAAAACGATTTCTCTTTCTTGCGTTAATCCTCATAGTTTGACAGGCAACACTTGGTATTTTAAAGCAGGGATAGCCAACTCGTACTTTTAACGTACATACAAAAGTCAAAACATTTTCTGTCATAACTTCCTTGAAATACATCAGAACGCCCTGAATCAAACGTCTCTGTCTTTGTTGAATGATTCCTCACAGTTTGACATGCAACACTTGGTATTTTAATGCAGGGATAGCCAACTCTTTTTTTTCGCGTACGTTCAAAAGTGAAAATGTTTTTATGTCATTACTTCCCCGAAATTAATCAGAACGCCTCGAAATAGAGTTCATTTTCTTTGTGGCATAATTCCTCACAGTTTGACATGCAATGCTTGGTATTTTAAGTCAGGAATAGCCAACTCGTACTTTTCACGCACGTACAAAAGTCAAAAAGTTTTTCCGTCACAACTTCCTTGAAATACATCATAACGCCCTGAAACAAACGTCTCTGTCCTTGTTGCATTATTCCTCACAGTTGGACATGCAACACTTGGTATTTGAAGGCAGGGATTGCCAACTCGTTTTTTCGCGTACGTATATATGAACTGTTTTTCTGTCATAACGTCCTTGATAACCATCAGAACGTCCTTGAACAAATCGATTTCTCTTTCTTGCGTTAATCCTCATAGTTTGACAGGCAACACTTGGTATTTTAAAGCAGGGATAGCCAACTCGTACTTTTAACGTACATACAAAAGTCAAAACATTTTCTGTCATAACTTCCTTGAAATACATCAGAACGCCCTGAATCAAACGTCTCTGTCTTTGTTGAATGATTCCTCACAGTTTGACATGCAACACTTGGTATTTTAATGCAGGGATAGCCAACTCTTTTTTTTCGCGTACGTTCAAAAGTGAAAATGTTTTTATGTCATAACTTCCCTGAAATTAATCAGAACGCCTCGAAATAAAGTTCATTTTCTTTGTGGCATAATTCCTCACAGTTTGACATGCAACACTTGGTATTTTAAGTCAGGAATAGCCAACTCGTACTTTTCACGCACGTACAAAAGTCAAAAAGTTTTTCCGTCACAACTTCCTTGAAATACATCATAACGCCCTGAAACAAACGTCTCTGTCCTTGTTGCATTATTCCTCACAGTTGGACATGCAACACTTGGTATTTGAAGGCAGGGATTGCCAACTCGTTTTTTCGCGTACGTATATATGAACTGTTTTTCTGTCATAACGTCCTTGATAACCATCAGAACGTCCTTGAACAAAACGATTTCTCTTTCTTGCGTTAATCCTCATAATTTGACAGGCAACACTTGGTATTTTAAAGCAGGGATAGCCAACTCGTACTTTTAACGTACATACAAAAGTCAAAACATTTTCTGTCATAACTTCCTTAAAATACATCAGAACGCCCTGAATCAAACGTCTCTGTCTTTGTTGAATGATTCCTCACAGTTTGACATGCAACACTTGGTATTTTAATGCAGGGATAGCCAACTCTTTTTTTTCAATTACGTTCAAAAGTGAAAATGTTTTTTTATGTCACTTCCCTGAAATTAATCAGAACGCCTCGAAATAAAGTTCATTTTCTTTGTGGCATAATTCCTCACAAGTTTGACATGCAACACTTGGTATTTTAGTCAGAGTTAGCCAACTGTTACTTTTCACGCACGTACAAATCAAAAGTTTTTCCGTCACAACTTCCTTGAAATACATCATAACGCCCCTGAAACAAACGTCTCTGTCTTGTTTGCATTATTCCTCACAGTTGGACATGCAACACTTAGTATTTGAAGGCAGGGATTGCCAACTCGTTTTTTCGCGTACGTATATATGAACTGTTTTCCTGTCATAACGTCCTTGATAACCATCAGAACGTCCTTGAACAAAACGATTTCTCTTTCTTGCGTTAATCCTCATAGTTTGACAGGCAACACTTGGTATTTTAAAGCAGGGATAACCAACTCGTACTTTTAACGTACATACAAAAGTCAAAACATTTTCTTTCATAACTTCTTTGAGATATATCAGAACGCCCTGAATCAAACGTCTCTGTCTTTGTTGAATGATTCCTCACAGTTTGACATGCAACACTTGGTATTTTAATGCAGGGATTGCCAACTCGTTTTTTCGCATACGTATATATGAACTGTTTTTCTGTCATAACGTCCTTGATAACCATCAGAACGTCCTTGAACAAAACGATTTCACTTTCTTGCGTTAATCCTCATAG